>PVKU01003393.1:0-180393 GCA_004027475.1 Anoura caudifer | reverse complement strand
TGAGTCCTCATTCCTGAAATTTCTGAATTATTGGGCACATTCCTTCTAGGGGTCCCTGCCTGTGGTTTGAGGTCAGCTTTTACAGGGGAGGCTCACTTAGCCCTCCCTGGCCTTCCAGCAGTCCACACAGTGGGGTTTACCTGATTCTCAATTTCTTTTAGCCGGAGTTGCTTTCTTCCTCCTTCCTATGGTTACATAAGGAACTGTTGGGCATGCTCTGGAAGGACCTTAGGTGGAACTGTTGTTACTCTGGAACGAAAGTGATTTGAGCACAGAGTTTTGATTATAAATCTCTTCCCAGAAGAGGAAGACTGTATCTTCCACAGCACATTCTAATGGCTTCAAGAGAAATTGGTGTTCAGCCCTGGCTGGTGTGGCTTAGGGATTGAGTGCTGGCCTGCAAAGTGTTGCTGGTTCAACTCTCCATCAGGGCACATGCCTGGGTTGCAGGGCAGGTCCCCGGTAGGGGGCACATGAGAGGCAATCACACATTGATGTTTCTCTCCCTTTCTATCTCCCTCTCTAGAAATAAATAAAATAAAATCTTACAAAGAAAAAAAATGCATTCAGGGCTTCCAGAAATCCCAGTTACAGTTCAGTGAGAAATCTATTGACCACAGAATATGTTATTCTGGTATCAATGAAAAAGGTCTACTATTTGCCCCCCCCCCCCCCGTTAGTTTTTCAAGTTCTCAGACTCTGACCTCCTTTTCCCTCCCTTGGGGCTCTCATTTTTCCAGTACCCTGTCCTTTGCAGTATGATTACCCTGCCCTGGTAGGGGCTTGTCCTGCGCTGAATTTGGTTCCCTGACAGGTTTGGGACAGAGAGACCAGTTCCGGTTCACCTCCTCTGGCTCCGTCAGCCAAGTAAGGAGGAAGATCCCCCCCAGGGCTGGAGGGACAGTGGGACCCCTGACCATGCTCACAGCAGCCAAACGTCTTGATCTCCCTGTTCCCTCTCCTGAGCTTCTGCTATCTGCCACAGGCAAAGTCCCTTTTCTCTGGACCATTTCCTAGTCTTTGACAAAACAACTCTAATTGCAGTATAGTACAGTAATTTAAAGACCTGTCCAGTGGCCAGCATGCTCCTGAGTCCAGATTATACATAAGCCAAATAGTACTACCATAAAAAGCCATTTTCTTAGGTTCATAAGCATTGGCTGACCAATCAGCCAGAATTTGCCCCTAAGGGCTGTTTTCCAGAATGGAGGCTCCACCCCCATTCTACCAGCCAGAGCTCTATAATCTCACACAAACCAGAAGGCACCTTTTTACCAGACAGAGCTCTGTAATATCTAAGTCATCACACAAACTAGTAGGCACCTTAGTTAACCCAGGAAGTGCAGGGGTTCAACTGAAGTGAAGATGATGGAGAGTGCCATGAATCAGAGAAGAAGGGTCCCCCAGTGAAGTCACTTGGCAGCTGCTAGGGAGCCTCCAAATCCATACCCCAGGGCCTCCCAGTCCAGGCAGCCAATGGGACCCTCCACCAAATACCCAGACTTACTGGCAAGTCCTGAAGGTGTCCCATCTGGGTTTCCAGAATATGAAACTAGAAAAGCCAGCATTCATACTGCCTATCACTACCAGAACCATAAGTAGAGATAGGGATGGAATCTTTATGGACTATTTATTCAGATGCTGGTCATCTGAGAAGGTGGAAGGTTATATACCCTCAAAAACCATTGTGATATCTCATCTCAAGCTGACCTTTTTATAAGAAGAAAGGGTAGGTAATGGATTTGGAAAAAAGGTTAACTGGGTAAGAGTTGCAGTCTGGTGATGATTTTCCTGTACTTCTTTATCTGTTGTAATTTTGATGTTGTTGTGTAATGAGGTGAGCTGTGTTTACCTACACCTCCATCTTGACCAGGAGTCTACTTCTTTATCTGTTTATCAACAATTTTTTATCTGTGTCACAGACATTCCCTCCCCAGAACACAATGACTCAGATACCATATCCATCACTTGCAGACCTCCTGGAGCACAAAGGTTGAATTGCTTGTGGATCTCCTGGAGTCACATGGTCGGGCATTCTAGTTCCTGGAATAACAGCTTTATACATGCACTACTCACTTAAGCCTATCAACTATGACTGAAGCTAAAATCTTTAACTCTTGAATTCCCCTATGAGAAGCAGTTACAGTTGTGACTATTATTGCCAGCAAGCCACAGGCTTAAGAAGCACATTCAGAAGTTCTCACAGTTTGTCCTTGGCCTCCCCAGCCTCCTGATTTTGGGTCTTTGTTCCACCACCTCAAACAACTCAGTCTCCTCCCACCTGGCTGTGTGCTGGTAGGACCTGTGGGTGGAGGCTCAGCCATGCAGTGCTGATGGTGGGCCCTCATACAGTAGGACAGAGACAGGAGGGGCTCCTGGGGGCTGGGGAGGCCAGGCAGGGTCCCGGCAGCCCCTGTCTCTAACCCACAGGTCTGCGGGGACTGATGGTCGCAGTGATGATGGCTGCGCTCATGTCGTCGCTGACCTCCATCTTCAACAGCAGCAGTACGCTCTTCACCATGGACATCTGGAGGCGGGTGCGGCCTCAGGCAGGCGAGCGGGAGCTGCTGCTGGTGGGACGGTACGCTGGGTGGGTGCTGGCACCAGGAGGGGCTGAGAGGTGGGCTTCCCAGCCACACGACCAGCCCGTGGGGCCCAGGCCTCACCGGAGGTGGACTTTAAGAGATAAACAAGAGAATGCTGGGAAGGAGAGAAGAGGCCAGAATATCTTGTCCATCCCACCTCCCATACTGCTCCTCTGGCCACCCCTTCACAGCCCCAGACCTCTTCTTGAATGTATCTCTTACCTGGAGTAGAGACTCTGAGGGAGAGTTCCCTCACCCAGCCATCCCAGTGATCTTTCTTCTTTCCCAAACCTGAGCCCTGAGCCCTACTGATGATCCCCATCTGCTTCAGAGAGGGCTTCAAGCCAGAACTTAGGAATGGCCACACTCAGGCCCCTGTACCCATGGCCCCACTGAGCTTCTGTCCATTTCCTGCTAGACCTGCTTGTCACCTCTTTATTACCTCCATGACTCACTCCAAGAGTCCCCTTTTCAATCCTGCCGGATACTGCTGACCAAGGAATGTGACCCTCTCCCCTCCATGCCTCTCACAGGGGACTATTGCCAGGTTCCTTCACAGCACTTGTGGCCCCTTAATAGGTCCATCGTCTTCCCCTTGCCCCACCCCACTGCAGGAGTAGGCAGAGGCTATGTCTGGCACAGCTCTCTGGCACCATGCTTGGCCAGGTACCGGGAGTCCTTTGGGGTGAACTCAGCAATGGTTGAAGAGGAGCTGGTCTCCAAGTGTGTGCATGTGTCTGACTGGGCCCTCTCCCGGGACCCTCCTCTCCTGTCTCCCACTGAGCCACATGGCCCCTCCTCTGCTGGTAGAGGGGCTCAGCCTTCCAGGGCTTAGCTTGGCCAACAGTGCACCCTCCTCCCGGGAGCCCACAGCACCCATCGGTGGGGATTGAGGGATCTCCCCCAGAGCTACAGGCAGTATCCTGGTGATGCAAAGCAGCCTGCTTCTGTCAGAAGGGCCCTGCTGGGACACACCTTCAGCGGGCAGGTGTGATCTCATCTGCAGGCAGCCTCCAAAACAAGGATCCTCCCTCCTACCTGGCAGGAGGTATCAGCCTCAGCATCAGCACCCTCCCAGGACCACCCCTCCCCAGCCTGTGGCTTCCTGCCTTCATGGCTCCTTCCTGGAGCCCATTCCTACTGACAGGCTTCTCCCAAAGCTGTTCCATGTTCAGCAGTCCTGTAAATTGGGACCAGCCTGCCTTCCTGTTGCCCAGGGCGCACCCACCGCACCCTCCTTCCACCCTGCCATCCTCCTCCTGGCACAAGCCTGTGTGGACAGAGGGCTCCCCCTCTCTGAGTCCCACTTCTCTCATCTGCCACTTTGGCAGAGTGGGAAGGGTACAATACCAGGGTTCAGCTCTCCCGCACCTCCTTCCTGAAGTACTGGGACACCCGTAACCCCTCCAGCCTCCTCTTGCCTAAGACAACCTGGTTCAAGCTGTGTGTCCTGGGCCATGTGGAGTCTTGGGTCTGCAGAACTGAAGTTCAAGATCTGGAACTTGGAAAGGGGCAGCAGGCCCCCCTCACCAGAAACCTGGGGAGGAGGCCTTCTGGGGGCAGGGCCTGGTAGGAACATGCTGAGGACCCCACAGTTTCATCAAGTTGGGGTGGTGGCCAGAAGAGGTGTCACAGTGACAACTCTACCTCTAGGGCCCTAACTGTTGCCAGCCCCAGGCCCACTCCCCACCCTTCTGCTCCTTTGTTTTCCTCCCCCACCACCCCTTCTGTCTTCCATTCTCTGTGATTCTAGAAGAATGCCCAAGGCCTCCCTTGTTCCTGGCCTTGAGATAGGCAACATGGGTACCCACTCCTGACTCTAACCCTGACCTCAGGCCCGAGAGGCTCCCCTATAACTTGGGCTGCAGCTTAGGATTGACATGAGGGGCAGTCATCCTGTCAGCAATATGGTGGGGGGTGGGGTTTGGGAAGGCCTTGAGCTGGGCCTTGGAAGGTGAGTGGGTTTCCTGGGGGAGGAGTTGAGAAGGGCCTTCCAGGCTAAAGGAAAAGCCTCTAGGTTTGGGGTCCCTCTGGCAGCCAGGTGTGACTGAGTCCGAACAAGAAACCCTACAGGGCAGCAAGAAGACAAGGGCCCTATGCCAGGCTGGGCTGGGGAGGCTCAGGACCCGCACGGAGATGCTGAGTCTGCATCTCTGTGCTGAGTCTGGCATGGACCCCGGGAGCCTGTATGAAGAGGGTGGGGTGGGACAGGTACTCAGGGAGGACGCCTGTGCCTTTGAAGAGGGCAGTGCCCTTGCCTGCCAGACAAAGGGTTAATTAGCTTCGATCAAAGTGGCACCTCCTGCCTCCACCCTCTCCCTGAAGCCAGGAAAGGGAAGAGGGAGGTAGGCAGGAAGAAGTGAAATCAGAGTCCGAGGCTCACACTGCAGTCACCGCTCTGCTAGAAAGCAGAGACAGGGATTGGGTTATAATCACGCTTTTGTTAATCTCAGAGGACAGCAGGCTGAGAAGGGGGCAGGTAAAAACTCAAACACCCACCTTCCCCTTGTGCTCTCAGCAGCAAGTTTATATAGGGGGAAATGCAGGGGTTTGAGAGGGGGAATTCCTAGGGAGAGCATTGAGGGGTGGAGGGATAGGAGGGTGGTGGTAGTGGTTGGGGTTGAAAGGGGAGTCACGCAGCCTCTTCCCAAGTTTGCTCCCTTTGTTCCCATGTCCTCTCCATTGGCATCAGCATTCCTCTCTCCCGGGATCCCTGTGGTTTGTGGCCAGGCAGGCTGTGTGTTCTCTGGTCAGAGAGGAGCTGTGTAAACCATCTGCTCTCAAGGATCCTTGGTCAGGGAGGGTAAGGTCTTGCGATTCACCAGCTGGCTGTAAGTTGCTCAAACTGTTGAACCTTGTTTAATTTTCTTGTCTCAGCTTCCCTATTCCACTCACCCAGGAACTTTCATAACCTCTTACCGTCCTGCCTCAGGAGGACCCACCCCAGCTGCACACATAGCCTGGTGCACCCCTGCTTTCCCACTCAGGGTTCCATGGGATCTCATCCACCACCCACTTTAGGGATGATAGGCACCCAACTTATACAGGGGGGTTGGGTGCTCAGCCAGGGAGGAATAGATGGAAGACTTTGCCCAAGCTCTGCTCCTTTAGCTGAGTTGTGTGCCCCTTCAAGGCTCCAGGGCCCACTCCTTCCGGAAGCCCTTCTGGATTGGTGCTTCCTCTGGGCTCCCGCAGCTCAGCTCTAACCACAGGGGGACAGGCTCCTCATTGACCGCGCCCGCTCTTCACTGACACTGGGCTTCTAGCAGTGCCCTGACGTTGGGTGGGGCTCTTGTTGAACAATTAGGTGAATGAACACAGGAAGCATGTCTCTGCTATGGAGGGCCTTTGCCCAGAGGGAGGCAGGGTGGAAAGGGGAAGGGGCCGTAGGAGGTCTCATGGAAGGGTTTGGGAGGGCAGGACTGGCCTCCCATGGGAGGAGTAGGCCGTGGGCCAAGGGGGAGCCTGGAGCTGTGCAACAGGGCACAGATGGGGAGCAGGCATTGGTGAGCAGGTGGGGGAGTGTAGGGTAGGGAAGGGTCTGCTGCTGAGCCCCTCACCGCCTGCCCACAGGCTGGTCATTGTGGTGCTCATTGGTGTCAGCGTGGCCTGGATCCCCATCCTGCAGGGCTCCAACGGTGGGCAGCTCTTCATCTACATGCAGTCAGTGACCAGCTCCCTGGCCCCGCCAGTGACTGCAGTCTTCACCTTGGGCATCTTCTGGCGGCGTGCCAATGAGCAGGTGCGGTGGGGAGAAGAGCTATGGAGAGGGGTGGGGTCGAGCTCCACCCCTGCCATGGTGTGTGTGTGCGTGCGGGGGGACCTCGGCCTTCTTCACGTGTCCCAGCTGCTCTGACTTCTCCTCCCCAGGGGGCCTTCTGGGGCCTGATGGCAGGGCTGGCGGTGGGTGCCACAAGGCTGGTGCTGGAATTCCTCTACCCGGCCCCGCCCTGTGGTGCGGCGGACCTGCGGCCTGCCATCCTTCGAAGTTTCCACTACCTGCACTTTGCTGTTGCCCTCTTCGCCCTCAGTGGAGCTGTGGTGGTGGCTGGGAGCCTGCTGACACCACCACCCCAGGGAGCTCAGGTAAGCCAGCCCTAACCCCGGACACCTGACCCTTAATAAGTTCTGACTCCGGTCCCGTTCTGGCTCCTGACCCTCCAATTCAAGAATTTTCTAGCTCTTGACCTCAACCCCTGTCTGGCCCTGGCCCTGGGCCTTTTTGTACTCAGCTGCCCTTTTTCATCCCTGACCCCTGATCCTGTCTGGGCCCACCCCACTCCAGTCTTGCCACACCGCCATCAGTGTGCATTCCCTGCAGATCCAGAACCTTACCTGGTGGACTTTAGCTCCGGACCTGCTCCCAGGAGCCAAAGCAGGTATGCATGTTACCCCAGGCACTCCCTCTTACTCCCAACCCTGGGACTGGGGCTTGGAAAAAACGTGGCACTGGGTGCGGCCCTGTGACCCTGGCCTGTTCCTCTCTCACCCCCTCCAGGTGATGCCCAGAAACATGCTTTCTGGGCCCGTGTCTGTGGCTTCAACGCCATCCTTCTCATGTGCGTCAACATCTTTTTCTATGCTTATTTTGCCTGACCATGCCCCTGGGTGGGAAGGTGGGAGTCATCAGGGCCTTGGGCCCCCTCCCTAATGAGGACACCAAGGCCACAGAGAGTGAATCCCTCACATCTGCATGGCAACCAGGTCAGTGCCAGGGACTGGCCCCACCAGCAAAAAAGAACCCTGAAAAATCAGGGAGGAAATGGGAGAAAAGAATGTGACACTTCAAAAATGGTAGTCATAAGTGGAAAGAAAATTAGATTTCTGATGGATATCCTCACACCGTCTGGCTGTTTTATTTGGAGTGTGCGGTCCAGGTCAGGAGCAGTGCAACCTGCCACGGCTCAGAGCTCCAAGGGTCTCAGGCCACCCCTGGGTTGGGGGAACCCCCAACTCAGGCTTGCAGACACCTCCCTGGGCACCCCACACCATCTGCTCCCAGCTGCCATAGGAGCCTCCCCCCGCCCCCCGCCACCGCCCTGTGTCACCAGCCCGGCATTCAAGGCAGTTTCCAGGTTCCCCTCAGTCTGCCTGCTCCCAAAGGTGCCCAACTCTGGGCAGGCGTTCCTTAGTAACCCCCTCCCTGCTGGGAGCACAGTGGATGCAGATACTCTATCTTTTCTCAAGCTGGGGACTCACCCAGACTGCTCACCCTATTCTAGGGGCTGCTGGACTTCAGATTCCAGCTCAGCCCCTTCTTCCCACTGGGCCTGCAGTCCCCAAACTGCCCGGAGTCTGGGCAAACCTGGGCCAGAACCAAGCCTCTCAGGTGGCTGTGTCCAGGGCTTGCCCTCAGCACTCATCCATTCTGAGAGGAGCAGCTGCCTCCATTTCTCTCAGCACTGCAGCCTCTTCTTCAGGGCCTCCAGCCCTCCCCAAAGTGTCTGCAGTGGGTGGGGTATCGGATGCCCAGGTGGAGCCTGCAGTTGTCATGGGGCTGTGAAAAAGTCAATGTCCACTTGGAGTCTGTCCACTGAGTCCAAGCCAACAGGTACTGAGCACCCTTGCCTGTCTCTTACATCCGAGCAGCACTTGGATGTCCCCAAGTGTTCCCTAGTAGCAGCACTTCAAAGGTCCTTTTGAGGGAGGGGCAGGCAGGCCCAGTGACTGGTCAGTCCAAAGGGAACACACCCAAGTCTAGGGTCGAGCCCCTAATGTGAGGAACCTGGGAGCCCTCAACCATCTCTGAGGATGGGGCCATTGAAGGTTGGAGTAGGTCGGGCCTCAGCCAGCCTACCCTAGTATGTCACGGAGCTGGTGACCAGTGGAAACTCTGGGAGCTCCCCCTGCCTGGTGGGCACTGAATGCCATGTTGGTGGTGGGCAGCTGGGGGCAGCCCAGTTCATGTGAGCAGTGGGGGCTGGGCTGGGTGCTTAGAAGCCCAGGTTCCCGTCCAAGGCCCTTGGCTGAGCCCCATAGGACCTGGTAGGGGTGTCCATGGTCTCTGTTGGACTTCAGTGTCCTGTGGGAAGACAGCCTGCCAACTCTGCCCCCTGGGTCCCACTCTGGTCAGAGGTGCACAGGCTGGACGTAGCTCCGTGGGAAGAAACCTATGTGCCCACAGAACCGGCCTCGCCACCAGTGGGGGTCCAGGTACTCCAGGACCTCGATGATGTCACCGCGGCGGAAGCTGAGCTGTGAGGAGTCCTGCGCCGAGAAGTCGAACTGCGCCTGGGCAAAGCAGGCCTGGGCTGACTGTGGAGGGAGGGAGTTGTCAGTGGGGTCCCCTAGGAGGCCCCCACAGGGGTTTGCCTCATCTTGGGAAGAGCAGGGTGTTTGGGGCCGAACTGAGGTTGAACGTGCTTGTGCCTCCAAGGCCAGGTGATGGCCACCACCCATGGGCCTCCTGCTGCTGCCCGTGGTCTATAGGGAATGATACGACTGTCCTGGTGGCTTGGCTGGGCCCTGAGTCCTGGCCTTCAGTGAGGGGCTGTGCTCAAGTCCCTTAGTTTTCCCACCTGTGAAGGGCACCGGGACAAGAGCTTTCTGCAGGCACACCAGCCTGACGCCATGGCAATTGTGCTCTTCCCCATCAGGATCTCTGCTCTGAGCCTTCGGAATGTTACCCAGGACAGCTGATAGGATCAGTGGGCAGGCTGTAATTACCGGTCCTCTGCCCAGGAAGGAGGAGGCGGTATGGGCCCCAAGATACTGAGCCAGCTCTGGAGTCTCCCCAGAGGGTGGGTGATCCCAGGCTGGGCCAGAGGGAGGTGGCAGGTGTGGGGGAGCCGTCAGGCAGCCCCCAGCTTCATCCTGGCTCCCTCACACTCTTCAAGGTCAGAGCTTACCCAGGCAGCGAGGGGGAGGGGAGGGAGTTCTGGGATACAGGGGCCCAGAGGGGAGCTCACAGCTGGCCTGGCCCTCAGGGTCCAGCCCAGGGGGGCTGAGCCCCCTGCTGGGCCAGAGGGTGCACCAGCGGGGGTTTCCTGAAGCACTGCTTGACTTTCCTGGAATATTGGACCCCAGGGCTTATCCTATCAGACAGAGAAGAAACTGAGGTCCCATTGACAGATGAACTGGCCAAGGTCACATGTGGTGAGGCGGCTGGGGTCTAGGAACAGGGCAGGATGGGAGGCTCTGCAGCCATCCATCAGCAGCTCCTCAGGCCGTGGCCATGCTCCCCATACCCTCTGCACAGCCAAGGGCCAGCTGGCCCTGACCTCCAGCCCCAGACCTGGCCAACACCCCCTCCCAAGGAAAATAGCACATTGGGGCTAATAACCCCATTAGCTTCTGTCATCACCCTAATGAGTGCTGGTCCAGGGGCCCCTGATGAAAGAGCTGGCTGGCAAATTGCTGCTGTTGTGAGGACAAGGGTGGCCGCCCCTCACACACACACACACACACACACACACACACACACACACACACACACACCCTGTGTCTGACCAGGGCCTCACCCTTACCGCCCCACGCCCCACCCACAGCTGGCACCTTGGGAGCAGACAGCAGGACTGGGCCTGCCTGGTTGGCAGTCTTCGGTGGGTCACATCACATCCAAGCCTCAGTTTCCTCACCCGTACCATGGGGACAGTAAAGCTCCCAGTGCACAAAGCCCAGTTCAGCACACGTCCTTCAGCAGGCTCAATGGGTGTACCTTCCTTCAACATTTACTGAGCACCTACTGTGTGCCAGGCACTACCCAGCCACAGTTTGTCCCATGGGATTTTCATCCTGTTCCTTCCTCTTCTTCCCCTCTTCTCCTCCCCACCCTTGCTTCACAGCTGTGCCACAAGAACAGATCTGTACAGCCCGGGTCAGACCCTCCTCCCACGACCTGGGCTGCTGGGGGAAGGGAGGCTGGCCTGTGTCTGGCCCCACCAGGCATCCTCACCCTGGGATAGCCCAATGGCAGTGACAGGAGGCACCCACCACCCTATTGCTGCCTGCCTACCTTGAGTGGGGGCTCCTCATCTCGCAGGAAGACCTGCCGCTTCTTGGCGATGGTGGTGGTATGGTAGAAGTCAACCAGCTCGTTGAGGGAGTTGAATTTCTCCTCCCACAGGAAGTACTTCCCAGAGGCCTCACGCAGCACCTTAAAGTGCTGGACCTGGTCCCCGTAGCTGGGGAAAAGGACCCACCGTCACCTCAGATGGCCCCCAGCAGCCAGGGACCACTCCCCGCCCAGCCTGGCCCTGGGCCTTCCCTGCTCACCAATGCCTGGAGCCAAGCCTTTCTCTTTCCTGGTGAGACCTGATGAGTGAGGAGGAGGTACTGGGAGTAGGGACAGTCCCAGGCCCCTTGACCTGGCTCAGGGTGAGACCTGGTGAGCACCCCCTGGCCGTGGCATACAGAGTTAAGGGTTTGGACCCTGGACCAGGCCCTTTTCTTGCTGTGTGACTTTAGGCAAATCACTCAATTTCTCTGAACCTCAGTTTCCTCATAATAACACCTCTCTCTGGGAAAGTGTTCAGAAAGTGCTGAGTATTGTTTATCAGCAGCATTAAGTGGGTTTCTCTGAGAGAGGTGACCAGACAGCATCCCTAGCTTCCCTTTCAGCCTGCACACTCTTCTCCCTCCCCTCCCCCTCCCCAGACTTTGCAGTCCCTTGAGGAGTGAATCCCAAGACCACCTGACTCGGTGTGAGAGGAGCTTAGGCTTGTTGGAGGCCTCATGTCCCTCCCACCCACAACCACCTCAAGAACCTTCTATGGCTCTCCATTACCCTTGGGACAAAATATTAACACCTCAGACTCAAGATCTGGCTCTGATTTCATGTCCAGCCTCATTGCTTTAATGCACACTATGACGCAACCTGCGAGTCCCTTTCTGGTCTCCTGGCCTTCTGACCCACGACCACTGAATCCTGGTAAACACCTTCTAGCACAGCTGAGGGGACGGCCTGCCTTTCCCAAACTGGCCAGAGGGGTGGGACCTGCTCTGGCTCGGCCTGGACAGAGGGACCTGCCCGGTGCTTTCCCACATGAGGTAGGTCCCACGCCAGGGCAGGCCCTGCAGCCAGAGGCAGTGCTGGTATGTGTCAGGACCATGTGCCACACAGCCACAGCGGCCCCTCCCTGCAACAGGGGTGGCCAGGCCTACCACCTGCGGTGGGGTGGAGGGGGGATGAGCACATCAGGCCCCTTTCACAGTGGGGAAACGGAGGCCCTGAGTGCAGCAAAGCCCTGCCCAGAGCCACGCAGCAACAAAGGCCACCTTTGAGCTCCTGCACGTCGAGTGTGACTCTCAAGTGCTCCCTGACTGGTGGTCACTGTATAAGAATAGCCATCAACACTGATACCAGTTGGGATACCTATCGTTTCCCAGATCTTGTCGTCCCAAGTCTGTTCCCATTCCTCCGTGTTGTTCCCTGGGCTGGGATTCCCCAGGGGCCTCCCCATCTTGTCCACTCCGCCTGGCCACAGTGGAGGCACCCTTCCCAGTGCTGCAGTCAGCTGGGCCAGGGTCCACACCTGCCCAATGGGGGTGGGCGCTGATGTGCCCCACAGAGAGATGAGGAAGGCCTGGGGCCAGGAGCCCCCCCTGGCCAGGCTGGCGGCCACAGGGGAACACAGAACAGTCCTAGTCCCCACCAGGGAGAAGCCAGTTAAGGCACCTGCCCACGGGAGGATGTCCTGACCAGTTGGCTGGTGGGGCTGACAGCGGGGAAAGGGTATAGTCAGGTGTGTACACTAGGGACAGCGGAGGGCTCCTTGGAGAGAAGTGGCCCCTTGGCCTCCTGGGCCACAGACAGTGTTCGTTTTATTTGGGACTAAATGAGAACTCAGCACCAGTCTGGAAACTTGATAGTAAAAAAAAAAAAAAAAAGACACCTCTGGGGTTCTAAATTTAAATTCTGTTAAACGATTTTGGACACAGCGCATTCACAAGCCAGTGTTAGCCAGCAGCCCAAGTTCTGGGCAGGCCCAAGCCCACCCATCTCCGGGCCCTGTAGGGGTGTGGTGTCTGGTGTCTGTCCCACCCCTGCCTGCTGCCCACTTCTTCTGCCTTTGCTTCTGCACCCATTGTGCTGCTTTGTTCAAAGTTTAAAGATTTAAGATAAAGAGTTGTTTAAGGTAAACACCCCCCAGTTTGGGGGGCAGAGAGCAAAGTGGGACCCCCCCAGCCCAAGTTAAGGGCTCCAAACCACACAGAACTTCTCTCTACCTTTAAACATACCTCCAGGCTTTGCATATACCATTTCCTCTAAATTCTCCTGGGGTCAAACTTGTACTCACACTTCAAGGCCCAGGGGAAATGGCCCAGCCTCTGCCAGAGTCGGGGGCTTTGTGGGCTCCTCAGCCCTTGTGCAGCCTTCTCCCAACCAGCCGCTCACCATGACCCACACACCAGACACCTGGACCTGAGAATTCAAGAATTCTCAAACTGGGCAGCTTGCCAGTTCCAGCCGCAAGTCTGTGCATGGTACTCAGTAAAAGGCAGGGCCTGTCCCCTCTCCTACCTGGTCCAAACCTCCTGTTCTACAGTGAGCTCTGTCCAAGGCCCCAGGCAGCTGTGCTGGAGACACTGCTGCCACTTAGCCCCTGATGCTGTGCCCATCCCTCTCTCCAGCAGTCTCTAGCCCAGCCAGCTCGTCTCCCAGATGCCCCAGGCCTCAACAGTGACTCTCACCAGGAATATTTTTCCTTTTGTTCTTCCTGGGTTAGGTCTTGGCCATGCTCTGAGATAGCTGAGAACACATTAACAGGGGTTGTCCTCTGGGGACTCTCTAGACCCCCCTCCCCTGGGCCCAGGGGAAGGGCAGGGGAGCAGGGGAACTGATCCTGAGTGCAGGTGACCACTGAACTAGGAGGAATGGCTTGAAAGCAGACAACCCTGCTGGGTGAGCCCTCCTGAGCTGTAGCAGGGAACTGCAGCCCAGAGCAGGTCTGAGCCTGGGCGTGGCCTAAGGAGGGGGCCCAAGACAGTGGACAGTGCCTGGGGCATGTGTGTTTGTGGCCTGGCTCATGAGTACTGTGTGTCTGGTGTGCGCATGTGCCTCTCTTCCTGTGCTGCTGGGACTGTGTTCCCTCTCTGAGCAGCTAGGGCTGCATCTATCTCTGTATGTGACCCTCAGACCTACCTACAGTGGGATAGGGGCCAGGCTTGGCTCCTGGGCTGTGGAGAAAGCCCAAAGGATCAAGTCAGGCCTGATGCTGGTCCTGCCCAGCAGGTTTTTCTGCTTGGTGGTGGCAGCAACAAAGGTGGCAATGGTAGCCCCGAGAGGATCAGACAAGGCTAGGGTAAGGTCAGGAGCCCAGGACATCCCTGGGCAAGGGGCCTGGGTGCCAACTTTGAGGTCTCCATTAGTCAGGGCCCTTCTCTAGCCTCATTTTTCTTATCTGTGTAAAGGGAGGGGGTGGTGCCTGTACCACAGCAGCTATGAAACAGACGCAAACAAACCTTGGGAGGGGCTGGGCAGATGGACTCCTCCTGAGTCTTTGGGGCTCAGGGGAGGTGGCAGGAAGGGTAGACCAAGCCTATCGGGGCACAGAGGGTCAGTGGGCACCAGCCCTGCTATTCCTTGCAGTGTGATCATGGACAAGTTACTGCACCTCTCTGAGCTTCAGTTTGTTTATTTTTGTTTCCCTGTGAACTGTGTTTCTGGGATTACTTCCTCCCTGTCTTTGCATACATAAATTGTATCCCCCACTTCTTTCTTGCTTCATTTTCCCAAGAGCCTTTATCATCTTCCAAGATTTTGTATAATTCACTAGCCGTTCATTGTCTGTTGCCCCAGGAGAACATGAGAGCCTAAAGAACAGGGAGCTTTACCCCATTTTGTTTGTAGCTGAATCCCAAGCACCTGGAACAGGGCCTGGCACATAGTAGGTGCTCAGTGAGCAGAGAGGGAGAGCCAGCACGTGCACTAACTCCAGGTAACCTCTAGCCTGGCAGGTGGCAAAACACTTCACTTGGGAACAAACTGCCAGTTACAGCAGAGGACTGCACAGCAGCCTGGATTGCAGCGAGGGGCAAAAGGCACACACTGCAGGCATGGGGCCTGGCCCACAAAGGTGTGCTTCTGGAGGCAGAGGGGACAGCCCTCTGTAAACATGTAAGGGCCTGCCAGCTGTGGCCACTGTTGCCCTATGAGGATGTAAGCTCCAATTCCAACAGCTTTATGGGGCTTGGCATGAGCTTACAGGAGAGGCTAGGCATGGCACAGGGAGACCCCAGGGGCACACTGGCGAGGTGGAACTGCACAGTCTGCACAGCTATCGCCTTTCTCGATGGCCCTCAGGTCCCTGTCTCCATGATATAGAAGGTACATTACTGTCAAGAGGGAGCGAGGGGGAGCTGCCAGGAGGTCCACAGCAGGTCCAAGCAAAGCCAGGGTAAGCACCGGGCTCCCTCCACCTGGAGCTGCGGCCCAGGGCCAAGGGGTGCTGTGGCCCTCAAAGGGTCACTGGACCAACAACTGCTTTAATTGGCACTTGCACAGCACTTGCTCTCGGCCAGGCATCACATGTTCCATAGCTGTCCATTTCACAGGCGAGGAAATGAGGTTCAGAGGTGACTTGCCCGGGGTTATGTGGCCAGTAGATGTCAGGGCTGAGGTTCTTGCTCAGAAGCCCACACTCCTAGCCACCTAGGTTCTCTGAGTGTCAGCTTCCTACTGCAGTCGCTCGCAGCTGTCCTCCAAGGACCAGTGGGAGGCTCCCAGGAGAGAGGTGGTGGAGTCCTGGCCCAGCTGGGACCAAACAGCGGTGGAAGGAGCTACCTGGAAGGGCTGTGCATGAACCAGCCCAGGGCCCAGGAAGCTCCTGCTGGTTCTGACCTCAGGGGTCTCTTCCAGGAAGCCTTGGGGGGAGGCGACAAGGGGCATGTGCAAGGATGTCTCTGAGGGACACTCCCAGACCCTGTCCCAGGACAATGCTGGTGCTGGCTCCCCATTTGAAAATGGCTCCCTAATACAGCCCATCTCCCCCTGGTCAGGCCTGCCCCTCACTGGCCCACCTCTGGGCCTTTGCACAGGCTCTTCCTGCACTGGCACAGCCTCTCCTGCTTTGTGCTCCCACTCAAACTCCTACTCAGGCTTCAGGTTCCAGTCCTGACATTACCCCCTTCACTGTGTGGAAGGCAACTGATGTCACCAAAAGTTCCTTACTCATTCACTCATTGAGAACCCCCTGGGCCAGGCTGTGCCTTTGTCCCCACCACATTCCTTGGGCTACTATACTCCCTGTGCTACCCCTCCTTGCTTGACACACAATAAGTAGGTGGAAAGGTTTGGGTCTGAACCTGTGGTGGGGGTAGGGGGGGCGGGGGCTCAGCTGCATTTACAGAGAGATGCCAGGAGGAGGCAGTGCAGGAGGCACTAATGGAGTTCAGGTGCTTGGGTTTTCTAGCAGAGGTGGGAGAGTCAGTGATGGGTTCGTGGCCACCACCGCCCCTCAGCTCAAGCTCCAGAAGCCAGTCCAGTGATGCCCCTGTGCCCGTGCTTTGCTGGGTGGCCTTGGGGTTTGTAGCTGATTCCAGGAGCCATGCACAGCCAGCCCAGCGCAGGTGGTGGGTGCCATTCGCAGGAGAGGACCTGGACAGCCAACACTAGGAAAATGACTGTTTCCTGCTTTTGCAGGGAACAGGGTGGGAAGTGGGGTTCGGTTTGGGCAGTGGGGAGGTGACAGGGGCTCTGAAGAACCCCACAATCCTTCTGGAAGGGAGTTGGGGCCAAGAACTCACGGTGACTCCCACCCCCCAACTATAGTGCTCCCATTTTTAAGATGGGGAAGCAGAAGCTCAAAGAGTGTCAGAGCCTCTCTTGCCCCTCTGGATAAGCAGCCTGTTTCCAAGGGAGGAAAGGGAAGTGAAGAAAGCTGACAGCTGGTTTACACAGTGTGGAGGGGATCAAGCTGAGTGTAGTGGTCCCCCACTTGAGGGCCCGCTGGCCCAGACAGGGAGATGGCCACCTCCCGGGGCCCCAGGGTGCTGATCGCACCCTACCATGAGCTCCTTACAGACAGGGGCAGCAAGCATAGTAAAAGTCACAGAACTCACAGCAGGGCCTGCAGGAGCCGGGTGGTGTCAGCCTGGGCTACATCTCTGCAGAAAGGAGCCTCATGTGGGCCATTGCAGCCCAGTTTCTTTGGAGTTGCCAAGGACACCATGGATACTCCCTGGCCAAGTCTGTCTTTCTCTGCTTCACTGGGACCCCCATAACCCCACACCCCTCCCCGCAGTCCCAGAGGAGTCCTCTGTTTTTTTGTCCTTTGGCAAATCCTTGAGCCACTGACATGAGCTACACGATCACTGGCAGCCACTGCCGCCAGAAGCCACACTGCTGAGCTCCTGGATGTGCCACTTGTCCTTCCTCCCAGTGGCAGCCTTGCCACCCCAGCACTGCACTTGGCACCATCAAGGCTGGCACAGCAGTGCCTCCTCCATTCAGCCTTGGTGCCCAGGCCCCAGTGCCCGGGCCTCAGCAGTCCTGACAGTTGCTATTGCTGATGGTTCCCACTTCACAGACATATGCACCTCCCCAGCCCAGCCACTTTTCTCCCCCAACCGCCACCATGGTCCCTGGTGTCATCAACTCCTCCTGGGTCCTTGCCCGCCTCCAAGCACTCCTGCTGCTCCTCACAGCAGCCAGGGGTGTTGGCTGAAAAAGGGAAGCTGATCACACCTGCTGCCCAAAACCTTCCTGTGGCTCCGTATTGGCTGAGATAAACCGGACCTCCTTGTCAGGGTCTAACAGGCCCGCATCTTTGACTGTAGCCTCTTGCCTCTTGTCCTGTCCCCTTGACCCCTCTGCTCCAGTTGTGCCCCCTCCTGTGGGTTCCAGTGCATCCCGAGCACCTTCCTGCCACAGGGCCTCTGCACCTGCTGTTCCCTGTCTGGAAGGCCCCTCCCCCCAGGTCCTCCTTCCTGGGACCTGGGCAGCTTCCCTCTCTGGTCCCATAGATGCCACCTTCTTAGACAAGCTGTCCCTGAATTCGTGTGTTTTCTGTCCACAGTTTCCCCAACTAAGACATACACCCACAAGGGCAGCAGTGCTGGTTTTCCCACCGTCATTTCCCTAGCCCTTAGGCAGCATGGCACAGGGCACATCACTGCAGGGGTATCCCTCAGATTTAGGCATCTCACCCTGCTGGTCCGGCGAGAGGGAGCAGACACCATCACCACCAAGCGTGCCTCCTTGGGAGAGCAATTCTTTTAAGCTGGTTATTTTTAAGAAACAAAAGACTCAGGAGGAGCCTTTGACATTCCCTCAAACTGCTTAAAATTTAAGAACTTAGACAGGGGACCTGCTCCAGGAAGTGGGCAGCCACCACAGATAAGTATGGTTTCGCATGAACAGGTGTGACAGAGAGGAACCTAGCTCAGCCCTTTGACCAAGCCCTCTCCAGGCCCCCTTGTTAAAGATCCCAGCAAACATCTGTTTCCCAAATGTTTGGGTTGTCACCTGCATAGAGGCAACCTGAGACAGGCACAGAGATGTTAGGTGACTTGTTCAACATTACACAGCCAGGAAGTGGCAGAGTCAGAATCTGAACCCAAGCAGCCTGGCCCGAGGGTCCATCCTCTCACCTGTGTCCCTGTAGAGTGGGACCCTGTAACAGGTACATCCTGAAAACCTACCCTAGTGCCTTTGTGTCTCCTGTCCCCAGTCCCTGGGAACAGGAAAACCATCAGCATGCTCCTTCCTCCCTGATGACTAATCTTTCCTTTTTCTCTTTTAGTCTTTTTTCTTTTCTTTTTTTAATGATGAATCTTTGATGGCTCCCTACTGGTCTTAGAATAATGTCCAGAACCCCCAGCTTGGTACCTGAGGCCTGGCATGCAGCCCAAGCCTGCTTTCCATGCACACCCTTACTGCTCTGGGCTGCAACCTGGGGTGTGTGTCCTCCCCCAACCCCCGACGGCCACCTGCTTCCAAGGCATTTGCGGGGTTCCTGCCACCCCAACCTGTGAGCCTGTTGCTTGCTTGGAGACTCAGCTCAGATGTCGCTGTCTGGCCTCCCTGTCCCACCCCCTGCCGCGGTCACCACTCACTTCACAGAGACCGAGAACTCCCCTGGGGAGCTCTCACTCTCCCGGATCAGAAAGGCTCCCAAGAAGTTCCGCTTCATCAGAATCTCTTCGGCCAGCTGCCGGGAAATCCTGCCCAAGTACCACCTGCAGAGAGAGGGACAGGCGAAGGCCATGAGTGGGCAGGGCTGCCTTCTCGGTGCCCAGATGCTCAGCATGGCTGACCCTCATGATGGTCCTGAAACACTAGAGATATGATTACCCCCATTTCACAGGTGAGGGACCTGAAGCACAGAGAGTCAAAGCAATGAGCCCAAGGTTGCATGCTGCAGCAGGCAGAAGCTAGGACCCAACCCCAGCATTTTGGCTCCAGAGCCCAATCCTTTCCCACCATGCCAGGCAAACGTACCATTAGGAAAACAGAAAGAGCAAACAAGCCATAGTGAACTTCCTCTGAGACAACCCCAGCTGAGCTTTTCCATTTTAGATGATAAAGACTTAAAAGTGGAAAACAGAAAAAAACAATGACAAAAACAATAGCAGCTTCGATCCGGTGATGAAGGCTCTCACCCTATACCCATTTCACAGATGCACAGACTGAGGCCACCTGGACTTTTTAGCACAGGTACAAGTCCCTTTTCCTGCTGACCAGACAGAACTGGGTACACGGAAGATAACTGATAAACGCTTGGAGTCTTGCAAGACCACTACCAACCCCAGGATCTGGGAGTGAAAGTCTGGGACCCTGCTTCTCCTTCAGCCCTGCACCCCTGGTGGTGTGGCTCCAGGCAGCTCCTCACCCCTACCTCAGCCCTGCTGATTTGGGCCATGCCTACCCTCCAAGGATCCAGGTGGTCTCTGACTGGCTTCTCAGCCCCAGGGTTTCTGCCTGGGACAGGGTGTGGGGGGCGGGGGGGACTGAGGCCCAGAGAGAGCAGCCGAAGTCTCATGGTGGGCCCAGGGCCCACAAAGGGCAGGCCTGGATCCTCCATCCCCTTCCGTGTTTCCCTTCCATGTTTCCCCTCTTCTTTCAGCAACTGTTTAGTGAATCTGAGCTTTGCCCCGGGGACAGGTATAAGGTGGCAGGTTTTCTGTCATCTCAGGACATGGACACGCCCTTGAGCTGAGAGCAGAGGACATCATATAAGGTTCAGTAGCTGGTGGGGTCCTTCCCCCACCATTCCCCATCATGCCCCACATGCCCCCTATCGACAAAAACTCTGGGGACCCTGCCCAAAGGCTGTTTGTTTCTGGTGACTAATGTGCTTGGCCTGTGTGCTGAGCCCCTGGCACATTCTGAAGCGATGACTGAGGGAGCAGGTGGATAAATAGCATGCCCCCTCACCAACACGCTGGGTGCCCCTGCTGTCTCCCAGCAGTCTGGTCACTAACACTCCCTGTCGGCTCCTTCCCTGCCCACTTCTGTCTCCCAAGTAAAGTCCCTGTCCTCAAATCAGGCTCAGGTGCTGCTTCTGCAGGAGCCTACACCCTCAGAAGTGAAGTTCCAGCCAAATGCTGTCCCCAGATGGGTGGGGACCCTGGGCCCATCTCATGGTGGGTGTCTCTAGGAGGAGCAGTGGCCAAGGGGGTTGCTGTTGCTGAGTTTGGGGAACCAAGGCAACCTCCTGGAGAGCTCGGCCTGGGGCTCCAGAGTTCGGGAGTCCCACGCACAGGCTCCCGGCAGGCGGGAGGCTGAGCTGTGCTCCAGCTCCTGGGCTTGTGGGGGCCTGGGAGGTGGCGCCTATGCCTGGAGCCCCAGCAGCACTCAGCGCAGGGCCTGCTGTGGGAGCAGGGGCCCAACAAGGCTCCATGTGGGCGGTTCCTGAGGACCTGCATGTCTCCAAAGAACCCACAGAACGCCACAGGAGGCGTCAGCGTGTGGGTGGCTGTCACCCTCAAAGGGTGTTGCAACCGCACCCTCCAAGGAAGCCTCCCTGCCCCCACCAGAGGGAGACAGGGCTGGTCCTCCCAGGGCACCTCCCTGGGTGGCACCAGCATTTCCCGCTGACCTCCAGCCTGGCTCTCTCCTGCCGGTGCCACTCCACTGGAGGCCAGCTAGCCTCGTCCTCCCTTCTACCGATGTGGAAACTGAGGCTCAGAGATGGTCAGGGATCCACTGAAAGGTTGCACAGCAAGTCCCTGAACTTGAACTCTCCCCCAGTCCCAGCTGCTCTTCAGGGATCCACCACCCTCCCTGGCAAGCACCGCCTGGGCCCACAGCTCTGGCTTTGAATCCCCTTCCCCCTCTTGCCAGCCATGTGGCCCTTGGACAGGCTACACACATGCCCCCGCCACCTGCCCCCATCTCCTTGACCCTCCATGGCCCTCAGAAAGACACGAGGGCCCTGTTGCGTGCAGCATTTCCACTGCCGCCAACCTGAGGGGGTTCCCAGCCCTCCTCCACACCTCTGGCTGGGCCTGCCTGCCGCCCTCCTGGGCATACTTCTGCTCTAACTTGCAGGCCCAGCATTGCGTGCCCTCCCTCTGGGTGGTCCTCCCTGACCCTCACTGACCATGCAGCTGGGGCAAGTACCTTCATGCCCCCGCCCCCCACAGGAGCTCCCTGGGCAGGCAGTAGTGGCAGTGGGTGCTCAGGGAAAGCGTGGGCCTGAGGTGGGGACAGGGCTTTTGAAAATCCAGCCCTCTTCCCATCCCTGCACCCCCATATCCCCCACAACCTCCTCACACCCTGGGGCCTGATAGGTGGAGTCAGGCCCTGAGCTGGGATTTCCCCACTGCTATTTTGGGGCCAGGGCAAGTACAGAGGTTAGCCAAGGACAAAATTGAGCATGGCCTTGGGTGCGTTGGTCAAGACCCTGACCCCCATTCCCACTCTGTCCCAGATGTGAGTGGCCAGAGCTGACCTCAGGGACCCCAGGGGCACTGCAGCCTGTAACCCCCACCCCCCCAGCCCCCAGCAGTCCCAGCATTCTTTTGCCTCAGCCACCAGCATCACCCCAATGGGCCCAGCCCAGCACCACACACTCTCCTCAGCTCTTCTCCCCATGTGCTCGGGGCTTCTTGGCAGTTATGCGCCTTCCAGGCTTCTGGTCTCAGCTAGGTCGCTGCTTCCTCTGGGAGGCACCCACCAACTGGCCAGCCCCCAGGGATGGCCCTGCCTGTCCCTAGCTACCTGTGGATGCCAGGGAGCTGGGCCCCTGCCCAATGTCACACAGCCCAGAGGGCCCCTGCAGGGTCTGGAACCAAGGGCTGTAGCCCAGGGTGTCAGCCAGAGGTCGCAGCCTCCGTGGGGGAGGCTGGGGTGCCCCAAGCCTAGGTAGAGCAGGTAGGACCCTGGGTGGGATGGGGCCTCACCCAGTACTGGAGCGAAAGATGTGGCAGCTTTGCAAGTAACTCAAAGACAGATACAGAGGAAATACCCTCAGGCCCTACCCTGGCTCTGCATTGCCCTCCCCTCTCCCCCACATTCACACCTGCAGGTGGCTCCCAGGTGGCCCACCCAGCCTGCCTGGCCTGGTCATTTGCCTCCATATCTGATTGACTCCCTCCCCAACCCAGAGGCCTCCATGGTTCCCCACCACCCCGGGCCTGGTATTTGAGGCACTCCTGCCAGTCCCGCTGCCATAGGTTCTCCCTCACTACTTTCCCTGTCCAGCAACGTCTTTCTCCTTTTCTCCTTTCCTTAGCTAACTCCAACACATCCTTCAAAGCCTCACTCATCGCCACCTTCTCTGAGAAGCCTTCCTCAGTTAGGTGCCTCCATGCTGTCTGCCTTCCCGGGCTGTGCTCTCTTTATGACCTGTGTCTCCCACAGGACAGGGCTGCTCCAACCCCAGCCTCTCACACATGTCCCCAACTGGGTCCTGGCTAGGCCCCTGGGACCATAGCTAGCTTGTGGTGAGTGGCTGGGAGCAGCTATATTTTGAGGCTACCTCAGCTATCAGTTCAAGCATATGTGGTGGGTTTTCCATAGATTTTTGGCCCCTTAGATCCCCCATTCTCAGGGCAGCGGCGCTGGGTGCTGCCTACAGATAGCCTGACTGGGGGCTTCCCCAGGCCAGTGAGTCCCAGGCCCTGGATACTGGTG
This sequence comes from Anoura caudifer, assembly GCA_004027475.1. Taxonomy (NCBI): domain Eukaryota; kingdom Metazoa; phylum Chordata; class Mammalia; order Chiroptera; family Phyllostomidae; genus Anoura; species Anoura caudifer. The sequence goes on along the minus strand of PVKU01003393.1, from coordinate 157,788 downwards.
CCCCGAACAGAACTGCCACTCTGCCCTGACCCCAGACCCTGCCTGGCCAATGTCCAGCTCTCTCCTTTGCCCCAAAGGCAGGGCCCACAGAGTCTGCTTCTTGCTTGCCCCTCCACCACTCCACTGCCACCGGACCCCCCACCCTCAACGCAGGGTGGAGCCAGCCTCTTAGAGAGATCTATAGACTCCCCCAGAGAAGGGGGCCTCAGACCTCCTTGTGCTTCAAAAGGGGACCTGAGGAACAGGGGCAGCAGGACCTGCCCAGGGCCACCCTGCAGGCAGCGGCCCAGATGGCTGAGAGCCAGGGGCCATCCTGTCCAGTGCTCTCCTGGGCATTCTCTGGTGTTCAGTCTTCAGTCTCACAGCCTGGGCTGGCCCTGACCCTGCCACCATTTTAGACAAGCCCTCAATCTCCATCCCCTGTCCCCAGCTTGGAGTAGAGCCCAGGGCCCCAGAGAGATGGATAGGGGCTGGGAATGAGGGGGTTTTATGCCTAAGGGGTAGACCAGGCAGCATCCAGGCCAGGTGGGGACATTTGGTGGCAGGGGTGGGTGTGGGTGGTGTCCTGAAGTCACAGGGTTGGGGTGATGGCCACTTACGGGTGGGGCTTGATTCGGATGTAGTTCTTGGGAATAAACCCCTCGGCGCCCCGGAGCTCAGCCTTGTACCAGTTCTGGTCATCTTCCATGTTCAGGATCTGCAGGCAGGAGAGACAGCTGTCACCTGCTGTGGGCTCACTGCTCAAGTGCCCTGGGCTTCACCAAGCTAGGCCTGGGGCCCATTTCACAGAGCAGGGGGTAGGGACCTGGTTGAGGTCACAAGGGCCATAGTCCCAGGATAGCCTGTTCCCAGGGGTCACAGCTGCCCCAGTGGGGCTGGAGCTAGAGTCTCGGGATCCCTTGCAGACTGTGGGGTCATGGGGGGCAAAGCTGGAGTGCTTCTGTTCCTAAGCTGTGCCCCTGAGCATGGGGTTCCACAGTATTTGCACATCAGGCACCGAGCCATTGGCATGGGCCAGAGTCCCCAGGGAGCTCAGACAGCTTCAGCCTGAGCTCAGCGCCCCGTGGTAGTCACATGTAGTGCCCAGTGGTAGTCACCTCGAGTCACTTGCATTTAAATAGCCCTTCTAGTCTCAACTCAGGGGTGACAATGCAACAGGGGGTAGTGGCTTTCAGGCACTTGGGAGCATGGGGAGCCAACGAGGGAGACCTTGGGTTGGGCTGAGGCTGAGGCCTGGCTTGCTCAGGTCACAAGGGCCCTCGTCCATGGTGTGAGACCCCTGCGGCCCCACAGTTGGGCCAAGAGGAACTGAAACAGCCAGAGTGGGGGTGGTGGCCACTGCAGCGAGCGACTGAGTGGCTGTTGGAGAAGCAGGCAGGCCTGCAGCGTGGGCATAGTGCATAGCTCCAGGCTCCCTCCTCCTTTCCCCAGACAAGCTGCCCATGCATGGCCCTGGCTCTCCCATGAGCTTCTGAGGTCATGATCACCAAAGGCAGTTGCTCAGGTGAAGAAGCAGACCTGGGGGTGGGGAGTGAGCCATGCCAGCGCGAGCCTGAACCCTGCGGCCTGGTGTCTCAGACTCAGCTGGTCAAAGGCACCCCTGACCTGCCAGTTTTCACTCTCATTGCATCTCCCACTTTGTCTCTGGACCCAAGCCTGGAAGGGGGGGCATCTCTCCTGTGAGTCTTGCAGCAGGTCCCAGCTCCATCCCTAGTGGGGACACTTGCTGAGAGAAAATGCTGGAGGCAGGACAGCATCCCAAGGAGGGTGAACTGTGAGAGTCAAGGCAGGGGCGGCTGGCACAAAGACAGCTGCTCAGACAGCTTGGTTTTGTCAAGAAGAACTAGGATGGACTTCCTTGGGCCCAAGCCAAGGCCCAAGCTGAGCCCCGAGCCATGTAGGCAGGCACCCCCTCTCCGCTCACCCCTTCATCCCTGGTCTGTCTGTGGGCCCTGCTGAGTCCCTTCCTTCCTGCCTTTGCAGCTACAGCAGGGTCAGCAGCCCTGGGGACAGGCGGAAGCAGGTGGCTGACTCAGGAAAACTTTTGCTCAAAACAGAACAAATTTTCCAATCTATTAGAAAATTAAAGCCTGTGGGCCTCCTTCCAAAGCTACAGATTCAACAGAGGAGCCCTGGAGCCCGGGATTCCAGACCACTCTGGCTGCCCTGGCTTTCTCTGGAGCTTTGGCCTGTTCCATTAACTGAGGAATGGGCACATCTGGGGCGTGCTGCTGGGGCAGTGTCGTGTGAGCTATGAAGTCCTGTGCGGATGTGTCAGTGTAATAATATACCTGATCTAGGCCATGTTTTGTTATATGTTGTTCTGCTTTCCTATTATCCTTACTCCAAGGACCCAGAAATGTTCTCATTGTTTACGTTAGCTGAATTTTCACTGTCAATGTGGTTCGAAAGCCCTGGGCCCTCTGAGACATGAGCACTCACACAAAGCAGGGAGAGCCACTCCTCCCTGGAGGAGCCCTGGCCTCTGCCCCACAGTGCCCTCCGCCCAGGATGCAGTGCTCTTGCACTGAGCCCTGGGCAATGCAAGCGCTCATCTGCTATCTACTGAGCACCTACCGCATGCCAGGCACCATGCTAGGCTCTAGCAATATAGCAGGAACAAGGGGTTTCCATCCTCCCAAACACAGGTAACAATACAAAAGGAAGAAAACAAGTCCACAAGGTAACAATGTAGCAGTAGGTGGTCTGAAAAATCCATAACAGGATAGCACAGATGGAGGATGTCTCGTTGTGGGCAGGGAGGTTTGCAACAGGGGTCAAGAAATGCCTCTCTGAGGAGGAGTCACAGGCACAGACAAAAGAAGATGTGGGGGTGGTATACAAGGCAGAGGGAACAGTCAGCCAGTGCAAATGCCCTGCAGCGGGAGCAAGCCCTGTCCCTGGAGCAGGAAGGAGGCAAGTGCATCTGCAGTCGAGGCAGGAGGGGCAGCAAGAGCAGATGAGTAGGGTGAGGCTGTCAGGACAGGTAGGGTGGGAGCATGTAGGTCTTGCAATCCAGGAGAAGAAGTTCAGGTTTTGTTTTAAGAGCCTCTGGAAGCCATCAGGGGATGGCCAAGCTCTGAGTTATGACTGCTGTGTGGACACTGGACTAGGGGAGAGAGGGGCAGGAAGAAGCTTCTCTCTAGCCCAGGAGCTGAGTGTGGAGGCCTGGGGGCCATGGTAGAGGGGTACTGAGAAGCTCAGGATTCAGTGTAGATGTTGGCAGAGTCTCTGACAGGACTTAACAAGAGGGTGCATGTGAGACAAACAGGGATTGGCTGAGACGACTCTGAGGGGCTGGGCCAAGGCTGGCAGGCTGTTGTGGTAGTGCATGGCTGCGGCCATGTACGGGGCTGCAGGGAGGCCAAGCTCAGGGTGGCCTGTATTGGGTCTGAGGTGCTGTTAGCCTCCCCTGTGGAGATGCCAAGGCAGCCATGGGCTCCCCAAGTCTGGGTCTTGGGTGCCAGGTTATCCATGGAGAGATGGAGTGAAGCCACCACCCACATCCTTCCTCCAGCCAGGAGCAACAAGGTGCTATGCACCCCGAGATGCCCAGCTTATCAGGGAGTGGGGCTTTGTTTCAGGGAAGTGATGTCTGGGGCCATTTCTCCAGTGCAAGTCCAGGTGCCACTGAGTTTGCCTCCAGGACCAGGGCTTAGAGTTGTTCATTGTGGCTCCTGGAGGCTGGGGTGCCTAGTGATCACCTCTGTGACAGGGCCTGCCCCATGGGCAGCACTCAGGGAAGGGACATGACATGCGGTCAGGCCGCACCCCAGCACTGGCCCTCAGACCTGCACTCGAGGGGCCCTGGCCCAGGAGAGGAGGGGGGGCCACAGTCACATTTTTATAATTACCAGAAAGCAGGCCCCAGACTAGTGTGGGTGGGCAAGGTGCCTTGGGAGCAAAACTTAAGGGAGCTCCAAAAAACTCAGGAATCAAGATCATATCTAAGATAATGTGTTAAAAAATAAAAATTAATACACAGACTCTGAACATGGTCATTAGTTAATAATAATTTCTCAATATGGACACTTAGTGTAACAAATGTACAGCCACTCATGTAAGATGCTCCCGACCTAGGGAGCTGAGTGCAGGCAGATAGGTGTCCCTCTGCACTATCTTCTCAATTTTTCTGTAAATCTAAAACTATTCTAAAAAGTAAATCTATTTAAAAATGAATGCAAAGAAGATCTGCCTAAATCTGAAGTAAAGGCATTACCTGGCTGCACACCTGCCCAGCCTTGAGAGTGGGAGCCGCAGCGGCCCAATGCCCAGCCCCCAGACCGACAGCTCTTAGGCTGTTGGGACATTTCTTTCCAGTCTTTCTTCCAGGCATAAACCCGTGCATGAGGGTCAGCTTTCCCTCTGCGAAAGCAATGTCTGTCGGTTATCTGTCTAGAGTTGACTGTGTACATACATTTGCATTCTGCTTGATGCCATTTAACATTGTGTCATGAGCATTTTTATATCATTAAACATGCTCCCCAAATCACATTTTTAGGGCTGTGTCATATTTTTTGCCATCGCTGAACAAGTTGTCCAGCTTGATTCCATGCAACAAACTGTCACCAACATTCCCCTCCCTCACTCATTCCATTCTTCTCTGCATCCTGCTTCCAGCTGACAAGCTCTCTGTTTACTGGTTTATCTGGCCTGTGGCCCCAGTGATGCTTCATTTTCTCCCCACTGCGTCTCCAAGACCTGGACGTGGATGCCCTGTGCACCCCGTGAGTCCTTCGAGGGAGGATGCACACACACCTCAGCTTGTCTCAGTTTCCCAGACACACGATTCTAGATCAGAGGGCGTGGAGATTTTTAAGGCTTTTTATGTTTCCCAAATGCCCTTCAAAATGATTATGTCACTTTACCTGCCCACCATCACATGTAAAGGTGCACATTTTCCCACAACCTTGACAACCCTGTAGATTCTTTTAAAAATAGGATTTTGCTCATCTGGTGTCTTTTGTCATGGTGAAATTGGCCACATGCTCGCTTTGCTTCTTTGGCAGTTTTCCTCTGCCCATTTTTCTATTCTGCTGTTTGTGATTTTTCTGTTGACTTATAAGAGCTCTTTCCATATCGAAACTATTAATATATTGACATTTTTGTCAGGCACTTTTTCTTAGTTTAAGCCACCTTTATTTCTTACCCAGGAGAATGCAACAGCCCCTCTCCTGCCCCCATGGTACCCTCCACCCCCCATCCTTTTCTCTGCTAACACTTTAGCCCTCCATCCCTTTTCTTCATATTTCCCTTGTTGTATTGAAAGCCTACTACGTGCTGGCACTGTTTTCAGTCCTGCTTAAAATGGCTCCAGCATGATCCCCTGGCCGGGTAGCTCAGTTGGTTGGAGCATCATCCTAATATGCCAAGGTTGAGGATTCAATCCCTGGTCAGGGCACACACAAGAAGCAACCAATGAACATATCAATAAGTGGAACAACAAATGCATGTCTCCCTCCCCCCACATTCTTTCTAATCAATTTAAAAAAAAAGCAAACACCCTAGGAATTGGCTAACATCTTATCAAGGTTAGTGGGAAATGACTAAGACAAATCTCTGGGTGGGCAAGCTGGCACAGGAGTCTGGGAGGGCAGTAGGGATGTCGTAGTCTTTACAACTGCCATGGGGAGCCCCACTGATCAACCCCACCCACTACGGGCTGGTCACCCTGAGCCTCAGGTAGAACCCATTGCTCATCCTTACCTCATTCCTATCTCCTAGCTGTTCTACTGCCTCCCAAGCATCAGGTCTGGGTTTAGGGATGCCAAACTGTTCTCAGATTGGTAAATGAGGCCTCTGAACCAGGCTTACTCTCACAGACAGTGCCTGGGCTGTCCTGGTGCTAGGCCTGCCCTCGTCTCCCTCTGGCCACATGTCCACAGGGCCCCAGGGTACCAGCACCAGGGGCACACGGGCATCCTGGCATAGAGGATTGGGAGTGGTCCCTTAAGGGCAAATGGTTCTTTTTGGGAAAGGTCAACCTCCCTGACCCCTAGCCCAGTCCATTTGGCCTCACTGGGGACAGAACAGTTTCCAGAGTCAGAGGACAAAATTTCAAATTTGACCCCATACTAAACAAGTCATGTCACTTCCCTGTGACTCGGTTTAGCCACCTGTGAAAATGGGGTTGCCAATGCTCTCTACTGCAGCAGCTTACATGGGACACAGGTACATTGCTGAGCTTGGGCTTGGACATAGCAGGGTGCCAGCAAAGGGGAGCTCCTGTCCCTTCTTGTGCTTGAAGCTTCGGGCTGCAAGCAGGACCCAGGGCTCAGCACTCACAGCAGATGGGAGACAGGACACAAAAGAGCCAGGAAATCTCCTTGGCCAGTGGACTGGCGAAACTGAGACAGAGTGCTGAACACAGTGGCCCAGCAATTTACAGTCAGATACAGAAGGTCACCTTCCTGGAGACAACATCTGAGCCTCCACTGTGTTTCAGCTCCAGGTCCAGAAAAGCAGCAAAACCAGGTGGGCCACACCAGGACCAGCTGTGATGACTAATGACTCCCTACCTGGTCACTGACCCACCAGTGGAGACCGGGACCCTGAAAGGGCACACATGGAAAACTGATGCATACTGATGATCATCAGTTCTGATGATGCAGAACTGATGTATATTCTGCTGAGACCCTCCCCTGAGACCTCCCCTAAGGTTCCACCTGCAAGAAAGAGATAAGCCCCAACGTGTGGCTCAGTTGGTTGGGTGTCATCCTGCAAAGTGAACAGTTGCGTATTCAACTCCTGGTTGGGTCACGCCTGGGTTGCAGGTTTGGTCCCTGGTGGGATGCATGTGACAGGCACTGGTATTTCTCTCTCTCTCTTTCCCTCCCTCCCCCTCTCTCTAAAAATAAAATTAAAATCTTAAAATTTTCCTAAATTCTAAGGCAATGGGCAGCTGGCAGCTCATCCTAGGCAAACCCCCTAAACCTGTTCCCAAGGCCCCCTTTTCTCTGGCTTCCCAGTGAGCTCAGGCAGCCCAGCCTGGGCTCTCCTGTTGTTTCTTCTATGTAAGGCTCTTTCTTGTTTCACTGTCCGCAGCTTTAATAAATGCACCCCCATAGTCACTTGGACTCATGTTGTGAAATCTTTCCTGCAGGAAATCGAGAATCCATACACTGTAGCTGGCCCTCAGCAGCCCCGCTCCAGGCCGGTCTCCTTTGCAGTAATAGCGGGGGTGGGGGGGGGGGACATCCTGTTAAGGGCCCACTGCTGCTGTGCAGACTCAAGCCCAGGGAGCGGTGACTTTCTCAGCTTGGGGCAGCTCCAGTGCCTGAGTCTTGGCATGGCCACTCCTGAATCCAGCTCCTTGGCAAACTTGCAAGCAAAGACCTTTCCAGGTAGAGAGACCCCACAAACCCTTCTGCTTGGACCACCCTTGGAAGGCTGCAATGTTCATTTCAAAAATCTGGACAAACAGAAAGAAGTGATGGTAGGACTGACTCTTTTCCCTTTTCTCCATTCTGCTGGGAAGCTCATTACTGACACTTAAATCACAGCTATTTTCACCCCAATAGGTTAATATGTATACTTTTTACTTTCCTAAGAACTTCCTTTTTCCTTCTTCTCTCCCTCCCCCAACCTCTCTCTCTCTCTGTCTCTCTGTCTCTCTGTTACTTCGTCTACTGTCTTCTTAAATTCTTTCCTGGAAAACTGGGCATGGAGCCAACTCCTACTAGGTGCTGTACTCATGTCGCCTCAAATCCTCACACTGGCCTTCAAAGGAGGGACCATTAAAGACCTCCCCATTTCCTAGAGAGGGGAACTGAGGCTTGGAGGGAAGAGGTGGCTAGTCCTGAGTCACACAGCTAATGACTGGAGAAGCTACCTGTCTTCCTCCACACACGGGACTCTTTTTGGGGAGCTGTCCTGGGCCCCTGGTTCTTAACCTCCCCATCCCTCATGGGGCCCACTCAGTCCACTCTGGCCATCCTACCTTGAGTGTGTCCCCCTTGTTGAAGGCCAGTTCGTCGCTCTCTGTGGCCTGGAAGCTGTACAGGGCCACTGACTCCATTCTGCTGCCTGGCAGCCCAGCAGCCCAGTTCAGAGCAGGGGTGGCAGCTTCCTGCTTCCTCTGCAGTCAGGGCTGTCTTCCTTTGTTTTGAGAATGTGTTTGTTCTTTTGAAGCTGAGACTGAAACTGCCACTGACAGGGGAGAAACAGGAAGCACAGATATGTCACAGAGCTGGGTGGCTGGGGTGGGGGGGTAAGCGGGGAGCTGGTCCACCCTTACCTTAGACCCTGAGGCAGGTGTGGCTCTTAGGGAGTCTCCAGCATACCTGGGAGTGGGTCTCTCCCCTTGTACCCATGTCGTAGACAGTGAAACTGAAGTCTCCTGAGGAGAATGCTGCAAGGCCAACCTGGCGCTCAGGCATTGGCCCTTGCGGTCCCAGCCATCCCCACCACTTCGCCACTCTGTCTGCCACATTTGCTAAGCTCCAGTGCCTCCCATGACTTTCCAATGCTTACTACCTCAACCCCAAACTCATTTCCTGTCATTCAAGGCCCTGCCAAGCTGCTACCTCACACACCTGTCCAGACTCACATTTGTTTCTTTTTTTTTTTACATTATACTATCATGTTCAATCTTTAATAATAAAATCCCATTAAAGATTATCTGTCACATTCCATGCCATGAATAGCTTTCTGCAAACAGCTTTGCTTTCTGTGTACAAATCAATGTTAATGAAATTAAAAAAAAAAACTGTACTAGGCAAAGAACTTTATTAACCTTTGTTTCAAATTTTATTCCCAGGCTTCTTCAGCTTAATTAGCTGCAAAGGATAGCTTGTGTATAAGCAAAACCTGAAAAGAGCTACAACAGGCAAGGGACTACGGCAAAATATCAGAGAGCTATATTTTGTCAGATCCATGAATGGAATTTGAATATAAATAATATAAAATAGCAGGTCTCAGTGACTTCTTCAAGTTTATCCTCTTCAGAAGTTGACTCCACTCAAGTTTGCTTCATTCTTGGAAACCTCCTCAAAACTCTCCAGAAGAGTGGGAACTTTATCCTCCTCCTCTCCTGTAGCAAGTGGTGCTTTTCCATCCACAGGTTGCTTGGGCAGAATTCGTCCAGTCCGTCAATGGGCCAGGCTGTGTGCATCACGTGCAGCAGGACGCTGTGCGGCAGCACAGCCGCGGTGGCGAAAGTGTTCACTGCCGGAGGTGCGTGAACTTTAGGGTTGTTGAAGCCAATCACCGTTCCTTCATTTGTGAATATATTTACCTCTTCAGTACCAGAGATATTGCTCACCCTCGCTTCTATAAGGACAACTGAAGATTTTTATCATCTGCTGAAGCTTCTCTGTGAACCACTTTCTTCTCTTCCTACAAGCAGTTCCTTTCCCACCAATGTGCACGTGTGCCCACAGTCGAGTGAGTTTCTCCCAGCTTAGGATACTTTCTTCCATTTTGTTGGGGAGGAAACAGGGCTGTGTGGGGATGGGGGAGCCTGGCTTGGTGCTCAGGGGGTCTCGGGCAGACCATCTGAGAACAAGTGTGCACCCAGGGGATGCAGGATGGCAGCTGGGGCCACATGTTGTTACTCACCTTCCCTCTAAACAAACCTGGACTCAGCCCCCGCAGGGAGACACAGCACACTTTCATATCACTCCTCAGGCTTTGCACTTGCAGGTCCATCCACCTGGAGCCTCTCCCTCTCTCTCCCACCAGGAGACCCCCATCCATCTATCAAAGCTCAGCTCAGAACCTGGCTCCTCCTTCCCAGCAACAGAGCCAAGGTCAGAAAGACCTGCAGGTGAACCTGGACCTTTTGCTTCGGGGTTTGTTACAAACTGTGTGTCTGTGTGGCGGTCCCAACATGGTTGTGTGTGTGTTGGGGAAAGTGATAAACACAGGACACTGTTTCCTCTGGGGAAGAAAGGAGACTCTGCCTGAGATAGGGCAGCGAGGAGCCCTGCAGAATTCCATGGGAATTAGATGGATCAGTGGGAAGATTAATTTTTCCTGTAAAAAAGTTTTTCCTCCTTTATTTATGTCAATATGGTTATATCATGCTTTCCTATTTTAGTCAGTGGGTAATAACCCATTACTATTGTTGTGTCTTTGATGCTTAAATTGTCCCAGTTTTGGCCAGTGGGACCCCCTTCGAGCCACCTCCTTGTCCTTTAGACAAGTCCTCACTGTTCCTTGCACACTTGCTAACTTTCTGACGATATGTTCCAGACTCACCCAGGACTTTTTCTGCTCCAGCCCTGGAATTTGGCCATCTCTCCAAAGAGATGGAGGGTGGTATTTCTAATGGAAGATGGCGCTTCAGAACTAGGATTGAGCTGGTGCTATGGGTGCTTAGTACTATCCATGCAGGTGTCGTTGCTCCCAGACCATCTCTGCAGACAAAGCTAGACAGAGAGCATGGAAAAATATATACATGTATACTCATTATGTAAACATATATATGCTCAATTTATATATATTCATTTTATATATGAACTCATTTTTTTTTTTTGTGTGTGTGTGTGTGTGTGTGTATAATACATATAAAGAAGTTTTAGCCCTGGATGGTGTGGCTCAGGGGACTGAGTGCCAGCCTGCAAACCTAAGGGTCTCCTGTTTGCTTTCCAGTCAGGGCAGATGCCTGGGTTGCGGGCCAGGTCCTGGTTGAGAGTGTGCGAGAGGCAACCAATTGATGTTTCTCTCACACATCAATGTTTCTCTCCCTCTCTTTCTCCCTCCCTTCCCTTCTCTCTAAAAATAAATAAATAAAATCTTTTTTAAAAAAGAGTTTTTAGAAACATATTTCCTAGGGAATAGAGTATGTCCATATTTCCATATTTATGTCTATGTGTATCTCAATGGTTATGGATAATAGATTAAAAACTGAACTCCATCAGATATGAATTAGTGAATGCAGGTGAGGGGTACATGGGTGTCACTGTACCATTCCTATAGTTTTTCTGAAGGTCTGAAATTTTTCTATATAAAAAGTTGAAATGATATATGGGAATCTGCAGTTATCTCAAAATAAAAGGTTTAGTTAAAAAAAATGGAAGGGAAAGAAGAGTAAGATGGCAGAAGCTCATGCCAGCTCCAGAGCCCCAAGATGTCCCAGCAGGTGGCACTGCCCAGGCTTTGCCTTAGCCCCATCCTGGAGCTCCGACCCTTCTTGCCTCCCTGACCCTCCCCATCTTCTGCCTGCCCTGGACCCCAGGGTGAGAGGATGTTATAACAGGACTCTTTCCACTCAGCTTCAGCTGAGGTTTCAAGGCCTGTAAATGGTGCAGTGGTGGTTGGGATTTACCCCACCCCAAGGCTGAGGTGCCCACAGGCAAGAGTGGGGGGGGGCAGCACCTGTCCTCTGGGGCTTGTGGGCCAGGTGGCCTGTTTGGTCTGGTTTTCAAGGTACTTTTTCTGTGCCAAGTCATGCACTAAAAGGCGAGCAGTCCTCCCACGGTCCTATGGCTGGTAAGTGGCAGGACTGGAGTTCAAATCCAGACAGGCTGGAACCCAGGCCTCTGCCACAGCCCCTGGGCCACTCGCATGGAGCCTCGCCTGGGGCTGCCTGCAAGCAGTGAGTTCAGAGAGCCATGGGGGTGAGCAGCAAATCTGTGTTAGAGGGCAATGAGCCCAATTCTAAGACCCTATAAATAGGACTTGATTGGGAGGACCTTTGAGGGGTTCAGGCACCCAAACTGAGTGTGGGTGCTGGGCCTCGAGTGAGGGGTCATTGGGGCTGGCAGCTGGGGGAGCACCAAGCCTCCTCCTGGGAGCTGCAGCTGGGCTCCCCACAGGCAGTCCCACAAAAGCTGCCACAGGAAGAAAAAGTCAACATTGGCCACTGGCCACAGCAGGAACCAGGTTCAAAAGACTGTCTCAGTTCTAATGAGGCGGGATGGTAAGAAGCTTGGAAAATTCCTTGGCAAATGGACTAGGGAAACCAAGGCAGCAAAACAAACTGGCCAGGCAATTTACAGACAGATATAGATGGTCCCTAGGTGGAAGGCCCCAGGTGCCTGGAAATGGGCAAAGCTGCTGCCAGACATCACCCCAGGGTGGCCTTTCTTGCCCTGGTTTCCTGCTGGTCCTGCCGTTTACACCTGTCAGTGTAAGAGACATGCAAACTGGTAAGGATTTTTGTGAGTTTATTTGAGCCAAATTAATGACAATTGTTGGGAAACAAAATCTCAACAGATTGAGAAAATGCTCTAGAGAATGGCCATTTTGCTCCTTGTTTTATACACTACAAGAAAAGGAGGAGGCCTAAGGGGGTTCCGTGAAGTACACTGGTGATGGATTGGGAGGCGGGAAGAAAGCAAAGTGGGGAAACCTCTGGGATTGGATAAAAAGTAAATGATAGACACATCTTCTAGAGAGGCAGGTACAGGATAATTAATAGTTAATAATTAACATGATAATAATAACAATGAGGGGAATTTCCAGCCAAGATGGAGGCATAGGTGGACACACTGTGTCTCCTTGCACAACCAAGATTAAGGGCAACAGAGATTTAGAAACAAAAAAACCCAACCAGATCAGACAGAAAATTGAACTGTAGGAAGTTCGACAACCTTTCATTCAGACCAGTAGGAGGGGCAGAGTCGCTGGCCTGCGAAGAGGGATCACTGCAGGAGAAAGTGGTGGTTGGTGGTCCTGAGCACGCAGGCAGTGGCTCGAAGACCCTGGCGTGCAGGTGGCAGCTAGCAGATCCCTGGCGTGCAAGGTAGCTGGCTGACCGCGGACACACATTCGCGCACAGATAAACCAGGCAAAACGGGGGAACAGACCTCGCAACTCAGGGCCCCAGCACCAGGAAATAAAGCCTAAAAGTACCAATTGAAAACACCTGTGGGGGTTCAGGTGCCGGAGAGACTCCCAGCATCACAGGAGAGTCCGTTGGAGAGACCCACAGGGTCCTAGAGCATACACAGGCCCACCTGAGAAGCCGCACCAGAAGGGCCCAATTTGCTTGTTAAAAATGGCCAAAGGGACTGAAATACCAGAGAGCAGAGCAAGTGCCATTGTTCCCTCTCTGACCCCGCCCCCACATACATTATCACTACCCAGCGACTGAATTGCCCCCCCTTGGTGAACAACTAAGGCTCCGCCCCTCACACGTAACAGGTGCGACCAGACCAAAAATATATATATATATATATTTATATATGGCTCAAATGGAAGAACATATCAAAGCCCCAGAGCCAATACATCTAAGCGACCAAGAGATAGCCAACCTATCAGATGCATAGTTCAAAGCCCTGGTGATCAGGATGCTCACAGAATTGGTTGAATTTGGTCACAAATTAGATGAAAAAATGAAGGCTACAATAAGTGAAATGAAGGAAAATGCACAGGGAACCAATAGTGATGGGAAGAAAACTGGGACTCAAATCAATGGAGTGGACCAGAAGGAAGAAAGAAACAACGAAGCAGAAAAGAAGGAAGAAACAAGAATTCAAAAAAATGAGGAGAGGCTTAGGAACCTCCAGGACATCTTTAAACATCCCAACATCTGAATGATAGGGGTACCAGAAGGGGAAGAGGAAGAGCAACAAGTGGAAAACTTATTTGAACAAATAATAAAGAAGAACTTCCCCAATTTGGCAAAGGAAATAGACTTCCAGGAAGTCCAGGAAGCTCAGAGAGTCCCAAAGAAGTCGGACCCAAGGAGGAACACACCAAGGCACTTCATGATTACATTAGCCAAGATTAAAATGAAGGAGAGAATTCTAGAAGCAGCAAGGGATAAGGGGACAGTCAGTTACAAAGGAGTTCCCATCAGACTGTCAGCTGATTTCTCAAAAGAGACCTTCCAGGCAAGAAGGGACTGGAAAGAAGTATTCCAAGTCATGAAAGTCAAGGACCTACATCCAAGATTGCTCTATCCAGTGAAGCTGTCATTTAGAATGGAAGGGCAGATCAAGTGCTTCTCAGATAAGGTCAAGTTAAAGGAGTTCATCATCACCAAGCCCTTATTATATGAAATGTTAAAGGGACTTATCTAAGAAACAGAAGATAAAAAATATGAACAGTAAAAAGACAGCAAACTTACAGTTATTAACAACCACGCCTAAAACAAAAGCAAACTAAGCAAAAACAACTGGAAAAGGAACAGAACCACAGAAATGGAGATCACATGGAGGGTTAGCAACAGGGGAGTGGGAGGAGGAGAGAGGGGGGAAAAGGTACAGAGAATAAGTAGCATAGATGGTGGGTAGAAAATAGACAGGGGGAGGGCAAGAATAGTGTGGGAAATGTAGAAGCTAAAGAACTTATGACACATGGACATGAACTAAAGGGAGGGAATATATGTGGGAGGGGGGGTGCAGGGTGGAGGGGACTGAAGGGGGAAATGGGACAACTGTAATAGCATAATCAATAAAATAAAATTAAACAACAACAACAAAAAAAACAATGAGGGGATGGAGTCTTGAGCTTTGGTGGGAGGTTGTACCCTGAGGTGTCTGGAAAAAGGGGTCACTCAGACCTTCCAAAGGCCTGTTATGGCAGATGTAAAAAGACGAGAGACAGGCTCAGTTAGGGTGCAAATACTGACCTTTGTCAGGGAAGATGTTGACCTAGGATGTAAGTGCCCCCCACCACTCACTTTTAGTTGGGAAGTTTTCACTTCAAACCATCCTGTGTGGTTACTTTAGCTTCTGAGTTTGCAAGGCTGCCACACAGGCCCCCCCTGAGCTGGTCAGGGTTAGCATGTGGCCCTCTTTTGTCCACAAGCCCCCTGACCTTTCATATTGCTGATCATTTGGTTTAGACACCGCCCCCCATTTCCTCCCTGGAGACAACATCTAGGCCTCAGTTGTATTTCAGCTCCAGGCCCAAAAAAGCAGCAAAACCAGGTGGGTGGTGAGGCCAGGTCCAGCTGCGATGACTAATGGCCCCCTATAAGGACACCCCTGGAGAAGCTGGTGACTCTTCTATGGAGATCCTCCCCTGAGAGCTCCCCTAAACTCCCAGCCTTTAAAAACCCTCCAGACAAAGGACCCAGTGTACTCTGTGCTCCCCCTCCTGGGAGTCCACGCCTTTCTTCACACGACAGGAGGCACCTCCTAAACTCTAAGGGTCCCCAGAAGACTTGCAACCAGGTGGGCAGGGGGCTGCAGCAGCTCCTACCAAGCCAGCCGCTCTAGGGAGCCAGAGCAGCCTTGCCTGGGCTCTCCTGTTGCTCCTTCTATCCCAAGCCCTCCCCCAGCTTTGATAAACGTTGTGAAACCTTTCCTGCACAAAGTGTAGAATCCGCACACCTCTCAGCAGGGTCCCTCTCTGGTGACACTTAGACCCTACCCTCTGTGGCAGGCTGACTCACAGCCCAAAGACATTCAAGCCTTGATCGCTGAAACCTGTGAGCATTCCCTCACAAGGTACAGGGATGGAGAAGGTGGCAGCATGGCTGATCCACCCCAAGATGTGCCTCAGTGGGAGGCAGATTACTTTGAACCAACAGCAATTTTAATTTCAGGTTCAAGGGAAATTTCTGCCCCTTCCTTCAACTACCTAGAAGAACTTGAATTAGGGGTTTTGTGAATAACAAGAGATTATCAGGGATAAACTTTTTTAAAAAATTATTTTATTGTTCACTTACAGTTGGGGATAAATGGTTTGACCTGCCTATATTACCATTGAGACTTCTACTTACTAAACATCTGCTCTTGTTATTATTCTACAGTTGAAATGGGATGCAAAGCAAAAAGGACCCCGATATAGAGCATGTTCCCCTACATCCCATGGTTGGGGGAAGGGGAGAAGCTGAATATGTGGCTTAAGATACTTTTCACAACAATGGCAAGGTGGCAGCTGTCCTGACCGGAAGCTGTGTTGCCACCCAGGTAAAAGGTGTACATGAGCTTCAGAACGTATAGTATCGAGTATGAGGTCATGTAGGAAGTCCAGGTCAGCATTTAAAAATTAGAGCAGCCAGCCATGAGGAGGAAGCCATGAGGGAGGGAGCCATCCGGTTTGAAAGGACATAGAAGGGCTCCCCCCTCCCCCATTCACCAAGAGGTCTGGTGTGAAAGGAGGTGCCACTCGGATTGGAGTAAGGAGGTGCATCGTGGTTTTGGATTAAGAGCTGGAGTAAGAAAGAGGAGACCGGCTAGGAAACTGGCCTGGAGAAGGTGGTAGCGTGGCTGATGGAACTGGAAACTGGGGGAACCTGCCTGATCAGGCTTGGATTAGTGGGAGATGGCTGGAATGCTGATCTGTGACCAGCAATGCTGAGCTGCAGACTTCTGCTTTTCTGAGAGCTGGTACCTCTGACTGGCATATTCTGAAACTGGCCTGGGCTGGCGAAGGTGGGCAGGACTATGTGTTTCTGGGTGTTTTCAAAAGAGTGGGACTTCATGGCAGAAGTCTGCCAGTATTCTGAATCTGTACAAACTTTAAACAAATCCCCTTTCCTTTTTTACCAAACTCTTCCATTGGGAGTCACACTTCTTGGTGGCAGGTAGTCAGAGCCCACAGCTGTTCCAGAACAGCACAGGCTGGGGTTCTATAACACAAGGACCCTTTGAAGCCCTCAAAGTTCATTACTGCATCCCTAGCTCAGGATGCCTTACTTCTGTGCTCCATGTTCCCTTTCCATCTCTGAACCTCTTCCCTTGTTCATGGGCGGTCTGACTCTCTCATGTTTCCTGGGTGCATGTCTGTGTGATTATTAGACTAGTCAAAAGAACATGAGGGTGGAACTGCATAGAAACTTCATTTCTTTGATATGACCTTTTCTCCTTTTCTGCCTTTTGACTCATACTGGCCTCATTCGGTGCTCTGATGTACCTGACTCCTTCTCTCTTGCAGGACCACCCACTTAATTATTAAGCCTTAGGATCATGGGGTCCGATCAGCATTAGATAATCTTAGGAACAAACTTTGGGTCTGCTGACCCCAGAGACAGAGTTTTGGTCAAACTGGAGATGACATCTAGGCCTCAGCTGTGTTTCTGCTCCAGGCCCAGGAGAGCAGCATGACGAGACAAGTGACACCATGGCTGACGTCAGGACCAGCTTCCCTGACAGGGGATCTCCCACCCTGATACTGACCCATCAGGAAATACCATGACCCCGGCCGGGACCCTAACTCCCTTAGTCACTGTGGTTAATGATTGGCCCCCTATATAGCCCATCCCCTGGGAGCCATAGGAGAGCCAGGTCTGTAAATATTAGCCTGTCTTCCTGCGTGTACCACTTCCTTGAAATAAACTCTTACTTTTTTTGCTGCGCACTCATGTTTGTGCCTTATTGGACTCCGATGTGTGCAGGCAAATGGACCCGTTTAGTCTGGTAACAGGAATTTTCATGCATATGTGGCTTCCCCATGCACATGTATTAAAATTTTTTCCTCCTGTTAAAAAAAAATCAACAAAACTGACAAAACTTTAACTAGATTGAACAAGAAAAAAAGTGAAGACTCAAATTACTAGAACCAGAAATTAAAAAGAAGACATTACTACTGACCTTACAGAATCAAAAAGGATTATAAAGGACTACTATAAACAATTATACATCAACAAATTAGGTAACTTAGTTGAAATGGACAACTTCCTAGAAAAGCATGAATCACAGAAACTGTGTCAAGAAGAACTAGACAATCTGAAAGACCTATAACCGATATAGTGTTTGAAGTAGCAATTAGAGGGAATAAAAACTATCCACAGAGAAAAGCCCAGGCCCAGATATCTTCATCACCAAAATCTTCCAAATATTTAAAGAAGAATTAATACCATTTTTTTTACAAGTTCTTCAAAAAAATACAAAAAGAAAAAACTCTTTTGATTGGTTCCTTCCTCTGAGCTCCGTGGCCTCCTGGGGCCACCCCTGGAAGCCCCACAGTGTGGCCTTGGCAGCCAGTGCCGCTGCCCTCCCTCCCAGCATCGTCCCCTCAAGCTCTGCAGCCTGGAAGCCTCCTCACCCACCAGCCACTCACCCCGCCGGCCCCCTATTCCTCCATCAAGGGTCACTACACCTGAAGCCTTACTAACTGCACATGATTTGGGTCTTAAATTACATATGAAAGTATGATCCAGAAATTTTACTTGTGGGTATTTATCTGAGAAAATAAAAACACTAATTTGAAAAATATGCATCCCTTTGGCATTATTTACAATAGCCAGGAAATGGAAACAACATAAATGATGAATGGTTTAAAAAATTACATATGTATATGTATACATGTATGTAAAATGGAACATTATTCAGCCATTAAAAGAAGGAAATCTTCTCATTTGTGGACAGAACTTCAAGGCATTATGCTAAGTGGAATAAGTCAGATAAAGACAAATACTGGGTGATATAATTTACATAGAATGTAAAGCAACCGAACAACAGCAAAAACAAAAACAACATGGAGTACAGATTGGTGGCTGCCAGAAGCAGGGGTGAGGTGGGGACAAGATGGGCGAAGATGAGCACAGGTACAAACTCCCAACCAGAAGACAGACAAGCGATGGGGGTGGAATTCGGGGCATGGTGGTGACAGCTGATGGACCATGATGCATATTTGAAAGCTGCTAAAAGAGTGAATTTTAAAAGTCCCCATTAAAAAAAAAAAATGTTTTACGAAAGAGTGCTGTTGTAGGTTATATGAGTGTCTAATTACTATGTCACTCACCTGAAACCAATACACTATTGTATTTCAAGTATAATTGAAAAATAAGTTTAAATTTTTTTTAAAAAAGGGTACTCTCTTGTTAGTCCAGCAGTTCCAGACCAGCTCCAGTCTGGCTAAGCCTGAGCATCTCCCTGGGACCCAGTGGGTGAACTGTGCCTTCCCCAGTGAGGTCTGAAGCCCACCTGTGTGTTCTTCCTGGAGTACTTTCCTCAGCGCTAGAGCAGCATATGTTATTCCCTTACAGGTACTCTTTTATCATAGTTAGTAATTTATTAGAGCAAATTCCTCCTGTTTAATCTGTGGTGTCCATTTTCCCAATCAGACTGCTGCACTCAGTAAATACACCCTTCCGACCTTTCTGACAAAAGTACTCAATCATAAAATCTGGCTAGCCTACAGATGACTCAGAACCTGATAAGCCAAGTTAGAAGAACTAGATATGAGTAGTAAATGCATTTTGCCACAGAACTAAAGCTCAACTAGCAGATGCATGGCTGCAGGATAGAATGTGATTATGTTATAAATGTTGAAATTAAAAGCAATGCAATTTGCGAGGGCTCAGCCTAAAAGAACCAGTTACCTTAATTTTTGTTGGAGAGAGCCATTCAGATCATCTACATTTTAAACAGATGGTTAGAAAAAAACACTCCAGCTTGTTAATGACTTTTATGAACTACATGTAACCCATATGGGGATTCTTTTCAAGGAACTCACATTTCTTGTGCTTGAAAAACTGCCCCAAATCTAGGATTCATTGTTTCACTCTTACTTTCCATCTTCCAAATTCCAATAAAATTGCTTTCCAAGCTTTTATGTTAACAACAATGCAGGTTGGATCCTGGCTTGCTGTTGGGCACGCTGAGGAGCTCAGAAGGCATCCTTGTCACGCTGGCCTCACCACAAGAAGGAAGATGAGCAAACTAAAAACTGACAGTTCTTCTTAGATCCCACAGACAACTGAGGCCACAGGACAAACCATGACCCTCAAATCTGGACAGAAAACCAGGCAGATACAGAGAACCACGACTTACTGGAGCAGAAGCCAGGAAGAGAAATCTCGGGAGACCTGCCGCCAGAATATGGAAGCTTGAACAGTAACTGATGGATCGCTGGAGGCCCAGCAGACAGACTTGAGAATTAAAAACTCCTGGGGCCTGGTCAACAGGGGCCTCCATATTTTTGTGAGCTTTACCTCCAGGACATCGAACAAGTTCCCACAGTGAATATTGGAGAACAATCTTCTTGTGCTTCCGGCAGAAGGAGAGCAGACTAGCCACTTGGAAATATGACAGTGATCTGCTCTTCTTAACTAGGTGACTTGCTGTCTTAACAAGGCCTTTTCACCTATCAATAGGGCTCCTGTAATAACAAGTGCTTACAATGAGAAGAACTGGACATCTCAGACCTTATTTACATCTCTAGGGGATCCCAAACACAGCAGAGAAGACAAAAAGAAGGGCACCCATGGAAGTTTTAGCCTCTGACACCTACAGCTGCAGCACACAGCAAACACAGCCTGACCCCCAGCCAGATAAACATAAACCCTCACACCGAAAGCCTAGTTTGCTCAGCTCTTCACTCAATACGTAACATATGGCTATGGCTTTCAACAACAGTTACAAAAATTTGTAAGGCCTACTAAGGACAAAAACAGAGTTTAAAGAGACAGAGCAAGCATAAGAACCAGACTCAGATATGGCAGAGATGTTGGAGTTATCAGACCGGGAATTTAAAGCAACCATGATTAATGTGCTAAGGGCTCTAATGAAAAAAGTGGACAACATGCAAGGACAGATAGACAGAGTAAGCAGAGGTGCACACTCTAAGAAAGAATCAAAAGGAAGTGCTTGAGATCAAAAACAGTAGGAGAAAGGAAGAGTGCCTTTGATGGGCTCATCAATAGAATGAACACAGGTGAGGGAAAAAAAATCAGTGAACTTGAAGAAATGTCAGTAGAAACTTCCAAAACTGAAATGCAGAGGAAAACAAGTGGAAAAAAAAACCCACCACAGAACAGAATTTCCAAGGACTGTGGAACAACTACAAGAGGTATTACATATACATCATAGAAATATTAGAAGAAGAAGAAAGAAAAATACATGAAGCAACAATGATTGAGAATTTCCCAAAATTAATGTCAGATGCTAAACTTCAGATCCAGGAAGCTCAGAAACATAAAGCAGGGTGAACACCAAAAAAAAAAAACATTCAGGTAATTGAATTTGAATGGCTGAAAATCAAAGACAAAACGAACCTTGAAAGAAGCTGGGGGTGGGGGCACATTTCACCTACATAGGGACAATGGCAAGAATTATATGAATTTCTCTTCAGAAACTATGCAAGCAGAAAAAGAGTGTGGTGGAATATTAAATTGTTTTAAGAAAACCCCCCACCAACCTAGAATTTTATGTCCATGAAAATTATCCTTCAAGAGTTAAGAAACTATAAAGATTTTCCGAGACAAATAAAAATTGAGGACATTTGCCATTCCAGAGACTCTGATTCATTTAGTCTGTGGTGGGTTCAGGCATGGGTATATTTTAAACACACCTCTGTTGATTCGTTCTGCAGCTTTTTACAGTCCTATGGGATACTCATAAACCCTGCTCAGCAATGATTCCCATGCCTGAAATGTCCTCTTCCTATTTTCTGATGAAACTAAATATACCACATTTCCCACAGTCCTCATACAAGCCATTTTTTCTGAAGTCTTCCCAGACCACCCCAACTATTAATGATCTTCTGCATTTCCAGATTTCAATAATGCTTACAAATGGCACTGTAAAATCCAGTCCTTAATTCAATAGACATGTGCCAGGTGCTTGCTTAGTTACTGGGGGTCCATATAGCAAAAATAAATAAATAAATAAATAAATAAATAAATAAATAAAAGTTGAGGTAATTGGGGCCAGTGGATCTTCTCTGTAAGACATGTTAAGCCTTGACCAGTGTGGCTCAGTTAGTTGGGCATCATCTCACAAAGCGAAAGGTCACTGGTTCGATTCAGCCAGGGTACATGCCTGGGTTGCAGGTTTGGCCCCCAGTCAAGGAGCATGCAAGAGGCAACTGATTGATGTTTCTCTCCCTTTCTTTCTTCTGCCTTTCCCCTCTCTCTCTAAATAAATAAATCTTTTTTTTAAGACATGTTAAAAGAAATTCTTGAAAGTGCTGGTGGGAAAATGGAGACAACTATATTCGAACATCAATAAAAAAGAAATTCTTCGGAATAAAGAAAAAATATATAGGTCAAAAGCTTGGCTCTACATAAAGAAAGTAAGGACCTTAGATCACAAATCAATGAGTTCTGGCTGTTGTGACTCAGTTGGTTGAAGCTCTGTCCTATAACCAAAAGGTTGCGGGTTTGATCCCTAGTCAGGGTGTGTATTGGAAGCAACTAATCAATGTTTCTTTCTCTCTCTCCACCCCTGCCTTCCTCTCTCTCTAAAATCAATGAATATATCCTCAGGTGAGAATTTTTTAAAAAAAAGATAATAAAGAAACACTATGAATAATTCTATGACCCCAAATTTGATAACCTCAATGAAATGGATCACTTTCATGGAAGACATAATCTACCAAAACTCATCTAAGAAGAAACTGATCATCTAAATGGGCCTATATCCATGGAAGAAATTGAATAAATAATTAATAACCTTCTTAAAGAGAAAGCACCAGGTTCAGATAGATTCACTGGTTAATTCTACCATACATTTAAGGAAGAAATTATACCAATTCCCTACACTCTCTTCTAGAAGATAGAGGTAGAGGAAATACTTCCCAATTCATTCTATGAGGCCAGCATTACCCTAATACCAAAATCAGACAAAGACATTACAAGAAAAGAAAACTATGAATGTAGATGAAAAAGGTCTTAACAAAATATTAGCAAATCGGCCCTGGATGATGTGGCTCAGTCAGTTGGGCATCATCCAACAAAAGTGAAGGGTCACTGGTTGTATTCCCAGTCAGGGAACAGCCTGGGTTACGGGTTTGGTCCCCAGTTAGGGTGCATGTGAGAGTAGGCCAACTGATGCTTCTCTCTCACATTGATGTTTCTTCCTTTCTCCCTCTCTTCCCCCCTCTCTAAAAATAAATAAATAAAATCTTTAAAAAATATATTAGCAAATAAAATCCAGCAATGTATAATAATCATAGGCTTCTGGTTAAGATGTTAGAGTAGGTAAACACGGTACTGATATCCTCTCATGACCACATGAAAATTATAACTAAGCTACAGAAAATCCATTATTGAGAACTGCCTGAAATCTAGCTGAGCAGAAGCCCTATAACTAAGGATATACAGAAGTAACTACAATAAGGACCAGTGGGAGGAGTGGAGACCCTGAATGGGCTGGTCCCATATCCAGTTAAAATTCTGGAGGGATATCTCAGATGCAGAGGTCCCCCCCTGAGGAACAACGGGTCCTAGCCTCACACCAGCCCAGGGTTCCAGTGCCTGGAAGAGAAGTTCCCGTAGCTTCTGGTTGTGAAAACCAGGAGAAATTGTGGCTGAGTGAGACGAAGTGCATGTGGAGTCCCAGATGCTCCTCTTAAAAGGCCTGCACTAACTGACTCAGGCTTTGAGCTCCAGCGCTCCGGAAGCTCAAAAAGCACCAGGAACATACAGGAAGGAACTGAATTGTCTGGCTTTAGGGAGAGGGCTGGAGGGAAAGTTTTCTCCAAGATAGAAGTGCTGGCAGAGGCTATCGTTCCTTTGCTAAGCCCTCCCCCCCCCCCCCCCGGCAGAGCCAGCAGACAAATGCCATATCTGAGTCTCCATCCATCTGGCTATCACTCTTCATCCTGTCCTGGTGATTCCCTGAGACCCTGTTCCATCCAACTTATGAACACACATGATCCAGTTCCAGTGGCTTTTTTTAATACAAATAGCCTGTCTTGGTTCATGGTGTGAACTTTCCTAAAGTCTCTCAAAGGTTCACAAACTCTAAGCAAGTAGTGCCTGGCCTCTGTGTGCCCCACACCTCTTGCTAAGTGGCCCAGGCCCACCACTAGCAGCAGGTGGCCTTGGTCTACAGCTTGGCCTTCCTGGAGTATCTCCAAGCCCAGTAAAAGTAGCAGCCATCTGCAGATCATTTTGTAGCTCGTGCCAGGTTGCCCTGGGCAGGGTAGAGAAAGGAGCTAAACTTGGCCTGCACCTCCTAGGAGGCCCTTGAGTCAGTGCACCCAGTGGCCAGGTTCAGACCACATCAGAGCACCACCCAACCACCTCTGTGAGTGACACACTTGAGGAGTAGACTCAGTGGGCAACAGAGCCCCAGTGAAGCAAGTCCTGCTCCATGGGGTAGGCCCCTACACACAGCTCCTCCATTGTGGCCACAGCTGGTCCTCAGAGCTGATAAACCTGGGGGATCAGTCCCTTCATTAACATGCCAACAGCAATCAAGGCTCAGACTACAACAGGAGGGTACACACAGCTCACACAAGGGGCATCAGGAGTGCTTGGCTCGGGAGACTTGGGAAGCTGAGCCACTGGAGCCTACAGGACACCTACTACATAAGACCACACCGCAAAGACACGGAGTCATAGCAGCTCTACCTAATACATAGAAACAAACACAGGGAGGCTGCCAAATGAAAGGACAGGAGAACTCTCCAGAGAAAGAGCTAAATGAAATGAAGGCAAGCAAACTACCAGATACAGAGTTCAAAACAATGGTTACAAGGATGTTCAAGGAACTTAGTGAGAACTTCAACAGCATAAAAAAAGAACATATAAACCATAAAATAGAACCAGTCAGAAATGAAGAATACACTAAAAGAATCAATAGCAGAGATTAAAGGAAGTAGAGGATGGAATCAGCAATTTGGAAGACAAGATAAGAAAAAACACCCATTCAGAAGACCAGAAATAAAAAAGAATTTAAAAAAAAAGAGGATATATTAAGGGGCCTCTAGGACAACATCTAGTGTACCACATTTGCATCATAGGGGTACCAGAAGGAGAAGAGAGAGAGCAAGAGATTAAAAACTCATTTAAAGAAATAATGACTGAAAAGTTCCATAACCTGGTGAAGAAAAAAATCACACAAGTCCAGGAAGCACAGAGAGTCCCAAACAAGATGAACCCAAAGAGGCCCACACCAAGACACATCATAATTAAAATGCCAAATGTTAAATACAAAGAGAAACTTAAAAGCAGTGAAAGAAAAGCAGTTGGTTACCTACAAGGGAGTTCCCATAAGATTGTCAGTTGATATCTCAACAGAAACTTTGCATTGGCACAAAATATTTCAAGTGATGAAAAGCAAGGACCTAAAATCAAGATTACTCTACCCAGAAAAGCTATCATTTGGAATTGAAGGACAGATAAAGAGAAGAAAAAAACTAAAGGAGTTTATAAACACCAAACCAGTATTACAAGAAATGTTAAAGGATCTTCTTTAAGAAGAAGAAAAAGAGATAAAAACATGAATAATAAAATGGCAATAAACACATATCTATCAACAATTACTTTAAATGCAATTGGATTAAATGCTTCAATCAAAAGACATAGGGTACATAAGAAGACCCTTACATATGCTGCCTGTGAGGGGGCTCCACTAGCAGGCACCCCCACCCCTCTGGCCACCGTGGATAAGAATAAGTCTACCAAGACATGATTTACTTGGGGAGGAAAAGTGGCTGATCTCTCAAAGGAGAAGGGCCAAGACCTTTTTCCTCAATGGGCTTTTATTGGGTTCGTTTTGCACAGGAATACAGGTAAAGCTCATTAATCATTGTCAGGCAGTAAGGATCAAACAATAGATAACATACAAAGAACTATGAGGGTTTATTCTGAGTCAGGGTCTGTTAGCTAAAGGGCCACAAAACTTTGGGAAACAAACTCATTTCCTGCTCAGACCCTTATCATTTAATTGAGGGCATTCTTAGCAAAGTAGTTTTCACAGGATTTTGTGTATTCTTTCTTAGGCCTGATCACCCAGGGAACCCGCCCTTTCCAGCTCAGGGCTGCACTACCCTCTGTCATTGTTTCAGGCTTAAGTTAGGCAGGTGAAGTGAGGCAGCCAAGAGATTAGGAGACCTCTCATGGACCGAATGAGGACTCAGGCTATGTCAAAGCTGATGGGTGAGGGTCCATCACCCCCTTTTGCTATAGCCCCTCAAGTCCTTCCCTGAGGCCTCCTTATGATCGTGCCTGTCTTAGGTCATCCCTCCCTTGAGGAATCTTACCCATCATTGGCTAACCGATCATGCATTGGTGGCCAGGCAGGGTGAAGTAAAAGGGACAGAGGTGGCACCCCTGCCAGGAAGATAAGCTTTGTCTCCTTAGTGGCCTATGGTCCAAAGGTCACTCACTCAGCCTTAGCCATGGAGGAGTTACAGCTCCTGAAACCAGGCAGGGTGGTTCCCAACAGCTGCCTACGAGAGACTCATTTGAAATTGAAAGACACACACAGACTGAAATTAAGGGAATGAAAAAAGATATTTCTTTCTATTTTTTATTGCATTTTTCCATTACCATTTAGTCAATCACCAGGAAAAAGATATTTCATGCAAATGAAAACAGACAAACACAAAAAGCTGGGTAGCAATACTCACACCAGACGAAATGGACTTTAAAAGGCTGTAATTACAGACAAAGAAGGACCCAGCAATTCCACTTCTGGGCATTTATCCAAAGAAATCCAAGACACTACATCAAAAAGACATATGCATCCATATACTCATTGCAGCATTTTTTATAATAACCATGATATGGAAGGAGCTAAAGTGTCCATGAGTATATGAATGGATAAAGAAGGAGTGATGCATATATACAAAAAGAATGAAATCTTGCCCTCTGCAACACTGTGGATGGACCTAGAGGGTGTTGTGCTGAATGAAATACATCAGGCAGAAAAAGACAAATACCATGTTATTAAACATGTAGTACCTAAAAAACAAAATAAATGAACAAGCAGAACAGAAATAGACTCACAGATACGGAGAACATTTTGAAGGTTGCCAGATGGCAGGAGTGGGGGCGGGGGACTGGGTGACAAAGGTGAAGGGATTGAGAAGCATAGATTGGTGGTTACAGAACAGTCACAGGGATGTAAAGTACAGCACAGGGAATCCAGTCAATGATAGTGTAATAACTGCATGGTGTCAAGCAGGTAGGCGTCTTATCAGGGTGATCACTTCATAAGTTGTATAAATGTCTAATCACTGGGTTGTACACCTGAGATGAGTATAATATTTTATGTTACTGTAACTGAAAGGTAAAAATTATTTTAAAAAATAAAAGTACAAATACTGAAAGCCCTATCATACACACACACACAAGCATTACACACAATGACCAAATGGGATTCTTCCCAGGTACACAAGGCTGCTTCTACATTTAAAAATTAATCAATGTGATTCATTATACCAACATGTTAAAGAAGAAAAGCTATGTGTGTTATGTTATTTCCAGGTCTTGAAAGTAACAAACCTGTGTCTTTTCAAAGTCCCCTGATGGTTATTGCAGAAGGATGTCTTGTAGTCGTATGAACCACAAGGTTGGCCCAGGTGTAACATTGGTCTAGAAAGAGGAGACTTCTGTGGGGAGCTCACCAGGGTGCAATGAGCTCCCCAGTGTTTCTAGTCCATAGCATTATTATCAACAGTCTGAGAATGGTGCAAAACAGGAGAGCTATTCCATGTACAGACAGGAAACTGAATAGTGCTGAAATATCAGTTCTTCCCAATTTGACCTATAGGTTCCATGTAATCTGAATCAAAATTACAGCATGCTGTTTTGTGGATAGCAATACAAAATAAATTGATTCTAAAGTTTATATGAAATGGTAAAAGACCCAGAATAGCTAATACAGTATTGAAAGAGAATAACAAACTTGCAGGGCTAACATTATCTGACTTCAAGACTTACTGTAAAGCTGCATCAATCAAGACGGTGTGGCTTTGACAAAAGAACAGACAAGTAGATCGATGGAACAGAATGGAGAGCCAGATATAGACCAGCACAGACACTGTCAATGGATCTTTGACAAAGGAACAAAAGTGATTCAGTAGAGAAAGGACAGTCTTTTCCACAAGTGGTGCTGGAAAAGCTGGACATCCACATGCAAAAACAAACAAACAAAAACCAAGACACAGACTATATACCTTTCACAAAAAATAGCTCAAAATGGATCATAGATGTAAAGGTAAAATGAAAAACTGTAAAGTGCCTGGAAGATATCACAGGAAAAAATCTAGGTGACTTTTCCAATTATATGACATTCTGGGAAAGGCAGCGCTATAGAGACAGAAAAATATCAGCAGTTGCCAGGAGTTTAGAGGGAGAGAGGGAGGGATGAATAGATTGAATGTGGAATTTTCGGGTGCTGAAACTGTACTGTATGGTACATGTCATTATAAATCTGTCAAAATCCACAGAATGTACAACACAGAGTGAAACCTAATGTAAACTATGAAAGGTATTTAATAATTACATTTCACTATGGCCTCATCAATTGTAACAAATGTACCATGCTACAGTGCAAAATTTTAATAATAGGAAAACATGCATGTATGTGTATGAGAATTCTCTGTACTTTCTGCTCAATTTTTCTGTAAACCTAAAACTCCCCCCACAAAAGTTTATTAATTTAAATACATACACACAAGCAAGCCATTAATACTACATAGAAAAAAATAGCATGGATTTTGATCCCAGTGTTAATACTCATATCTGTGCACCTAACCATTGAAACTGTAGAGATGAGATGAGGCTGAGTAGAGAGAATTCTGTAATGATATTTTTGAAATATAAAATCTCACTTATGGTAACGATTTATTGCCTATATTCTTTGTACTTTCTAAATCTCTTTGTTTCCCTGTCGAGTATGTATTACTTGTACTAAAAACAAGTCATTTTTATTTAAAGTAAAAAAAAAAAAGATGAAGTAGTATGACATTTCTTGCACCCCTGAGTTTGTGGGCAAATATTCATATCGTTATATTTGTATGTATGTGTTTATAGCAGAAAAAAAAAGACTGCAAAGCTTTATACCAATACCTACTGCACTTATTGATGAGGAGTCAGATTATAGGTAGCTCTTTTAAGTGCATTTTTTCTTTTTCTTTCTTTCTTTTCTCCCTCATTTTTAATCATACCATTCCACTGCTCACAAGCTATCTGTATACACAACCTGCTAAATAAAAATTCATCAAGTTCTTTTAGCTCATTCAGTTCTGGCCTGTGAAGTTGGGGAAAAACGGGGTCATAAACGAGGTGTATTATAGTCACATTGTTTAATTCTTGCAGGACCCGTTTTGCTGCGGGAAGATTAAGGGACAGTCTAGGAAGCTCAGGAGCGAGAGTTCGAACCCACGGCATCGAAGCGCTAGGAGTCGCAGTTCTTCCCAGGGACTCCTTTTCTTTGTCCTTGTCCCCAGGCAGTGCCTACTCGCAGCTTCTCAGTTTATAGCCGCTTCTGCCCTCTTGCGGCAACTCTCGGGACTACAAGTCTGCGTCCAGGCGGAGGCGAGAGGAGGTCAGCCTCTCGGAGGCGCAGGGAAAGAGCGGCTCCTGCTGATTGCCCAGGCCACGCAGACACAGGACCCAAGAGAAAGGCTAAACCCGCCCAGTCTCCGCGGTGCCCAGAAGCCGAGACAGCGGCAGAGGGAAGGAGGAATCGGCAGGAAGCTGGATGCACGCCGAGCCAGAGAACCAGCCTGCCCCCGGGACCCCAGGATGCGGCTCCATCGCGGGGTCAAGCCACCAAGGCGGAGACCTAAAGAGTTAGGGGCTCCCAGACCCGGACCTGCGCCAGGCCGGCCGGCCGCCTTCCCCTTTCCATTCTCCTGAGGCTCTCCGATCTTTACCTCAGCTCCTAGAACTATTACTACTTAATAAAATTGTCCTACAGTTAGGTGATTCTTTTTAAGGACGTCGTTTAAAATGTCAGTAAATGTACTTCTCTTAAGTGGAAAATTTGTGTCTCTTTATATATAACAATGAAACTAAAATAAAAACAAGGCAGTGTTATTGAAAGCTGTTGGATACTGTTTTTCACCAAGACCGTGGATGGCTGCTCCTTGTTCAAAGGGAAGAATAGCATCGAAGCATCACAGAAGGGTTTTTCGAACACATTTACATTCCTACCCAGGAGACATGCGCAGAGACAGAACAAAATTGCCAAAAGATAATACCCTATTTTTCTGATATTTCTATTATATTTTATTTTGTAAAATATCAAAGGCAAGTATAAAAGTACAAGTATAAAAATTGTTGGTGGGGGCTTTAGCTGAGTGAGGGTACATGGAAGCTTATACAGGACTTCTCATTTTCTGCATGTTCAAAAATCGCAAATTAAAGAAATTAAACAAACAAACAAACAAACCTGGTTTGGCTCTGGTCAGGTAGATCAGTTGGTCAGAGTGTTGTCCTGATATGCCAAGTTATGGGTTCAACCCTCAGTCAGGGCACATACAGCAACCAATAGAGCATAAATAAATGCAACGACGAATCATTGTCTTCCTCCCACCCCCAATCAATACATTTTAAAAAACTGGTTTGGATTTAATATATTGATTTGACAACTTACTAAGGGGTCACATCCCCTAACCGGAGAAACTTTGAAAAGATTTATAATTGTCCTAATAGCATACAGATTTCACCTGGATGTGATCAGCAGATTGAAGGAGAATTAAGAAGGAAATGCCTTCCCACTGAAGTTAATGGTCTCTCAAGGTGGCCATCACCAGCTTCTCCCCTCCCTGCACATATCAGGAGGTGAGGTCTATTTCCTGGCCCCTGAAACAGGGCTTGCTCAGACCAATAGGACAGACACACCAGAAGTAATGTTTGAGGACCTCTGAGTGAGGAGAGCTAGAGGCTTCTGATTCCTACCTCTTGAAATACTCCTTGGCATGAACTGCCATGTTGTGAGAAAGCCCAAGAAGCATGGTGGAAAGATCCCTGTGGAGGAAGCTGAGGCTGCTAGCTAACAGCCGCAGTCCATGCCTGCTGCCAGCCTTGTAGTTCCTTTACACGCTCACGGCTTCTCATCTCAAAATGTTGCCAGATAAACCACAGACCACCCAGATAAAATTGATTTTCAGATAAACAACGAGTCATTCTTTAGTATAAATATGTCTCAAGTATTGTATGGGACACACTTATATCAAAAATTACTGTTAACCGGTAGTTCAAATTTAACTAGGAGGACTGAGTTTTTATTTCCTACCCTCGGCAGCCCTATACCTCAAGCACCCAAGTGCTCTCTTGGGCTGCAAGAGCCCAGGTGAAGGGTATAGGAGCAACCTTCAACCCAGGAAGACAGATGCCACCTTCCCAGTCCTTGATGGGATAACTCTGGGGTGTGCTCTACTAGTCCTACAAACCCCAGTGGCACTGAGCAGCAGCTGCTTGCAGTAGGAACCTGATCTCTCTTTGCTCTTGTCTTGTCCCCACCTCATGCCCCCACACCCCAAGAGTCACCTCCCAAAGAAACTCCTTACACGGAAATTCTTGTCTCAGTGTCCGTTTAGGAGAACCCAGTAACAGTAACAGTTCAATGAAGTTTAACTACAATAATAGTTATGATTGTTCCCCCACATCTGCTCCCACAGAGGAAAGTCAACCCAAATGTAGCCATCACAGCTAACTTTGTTGAACACTTACTGGATACATGCTCCAGATGTATTTCTTCACCAACACCCCATTAAGTCGATTTTACAGATGTGGAAACTGAGGCATGGAGTGGTCAAATGATTTACTCAACATCTCACAGCTGGGAAGGAACAGAAGCAGGATTCCCACCCAGGAGGTGGGGCTCAGTGCCCATGTGCTGACCACTAGGCTTCCATGTCTCTCCAAGCCCCAGGACCAAATCCATGCCCTTTACCCTTTGGCCTGGTCCTCAAGGCCTTTCCTCACCTGGTCCATGCCTGGCCTCATCCTTGCCACCCTTCAGCCACCGTGAACCACTCGAAGACCCTCAGTGCCCTATGCCTTCTCATTGCTATCCCTTCTGTCTTGGACAGCCTTCATCCTTGTAGCTGCCACTTTTCAAGTTGCAGGCCCTGGGGTGCTGCTGCCTCCAAAAGAGCTCTGTGCACCTGCCCCAGGCTCAGTCAGGTTCCTCTGGGCCCCACGGCCCCCCAGGAGCCAGCCCCTCTTTGATCACAGGAGATGTCTCTGTCTCACAGGGTGGGGCCCCTGGTACGGACATGAGGGTGGACACACCACAGGGACACTTCAAAGCAGCAGAAAGCCAAGTTAAACACTTTCAAGAAAGGTCAGTTATTGAAATGTAATGTGTTTCACTTTGTTACATAATATTTTGTTAATTCATGGTATTTACTCATTTCATCCTCTTAGGAAAGTTTTCTAGTAAGTCTCACATGCACACAGGAAGGGGCACCTCCCTCAGTGGACAGGTCGAGGACTTTGCACGGAGCGGCCGGCACCAGATCAAGACACAGAATCTGTCCAGCTCTCTGTC
The DNA here is from genome assembly GCA_004027475.1 of Anoura caudifer. Classification (NCBI taxonomy): domain Eukaryota; kingdom Metazoa; phylum Chordata; class Mammalia; order Chiroptera; family Phyllostomidae; genus Anoura; species Anoura caudifer. Next base: position 125,764 of record PVKU01003393.1, on the reverse strand, counting down.
CCCACTGAACCTGCCTCTCCAGCACACCCCAGGTGTGACCAATGCTCCTGACTTCTCACAACATGGGCCAGCTTGTCGGGTTCTGAGCTTCGCATGGGTGGCCTCACAGTGTGCCCGTGTCTGCCTGACTGGGTACCACCCATCCTGCTTGCTGGGTTGTCTGTGGTGTGAAGAGGCCACCACTCGCCTGCTCCATATGCTCTGCTGATGGACAATTCAGTTTACACCAGGTCTGGGCTATTATGAACAGTCCTGTAAACATTCTAGAACCTGCTTCTTGGTGCACACTCCTGTAGGTGTTGATGCTGGGGAACTGCTGTCTCAGAGGGTGGCGCTGTGCTCTACTACAATGAGCAGTGCCAAGCTGCTTCCAAAGTGGCCGTACCAGACAAGGAAGTTACCTTTCTTGCATTTGGTTAAGACCAGTCTCTTCCACTCTGACTCCCCATTCATCTCAGCTTCCCTCGTTTTGTAATTGTAGACTCGTACTTTTTAAAAAATTATATTTTATTGATTATGCTATTACAGTTGTCTCATATCTCCCCCATCACTCCCCTCCACCCTGCACACCCCTCCCACCCACATTCCCCCCTTTAGTTCATGTCCATGTGTCATAAGTTCTTTAGCTTCTACTTTTTCCACACTATTCTTGCCCTCCCTGTCTATTTTCTACCCACCGTCTACGCTGCTTATTCTCTGTACCTTTTCCCCCTCTCTCCTCCTCCCATTCCCCTGTTGCTAACCCTCCATGTGATCTCCATTTCTTTGTTTCTGTTCCTGTTCTAAATGTTGGCTTAGTTTGCTTTTGTTTTAGGTGTGGTTGTTAATATCTGTGAGTTTGCTGTCTTTTTACTGTCCTATTTTTATCTTCTTTTTCTTAGATAAGTCCCTTTAACATTTCATATAACAAGGGCTTGGCGATGATGAACTCCTTGAACTTGACCTTATCTGAGAAGCACTTTTATCTTCCCTTCCACTCTAAATGACAGCTTCGCTGGATAGAGCAATCTTGGATATAGGTCCTTGCCTTTCATGACTTGGAATACTTCTTTCCAGCCCCTTCTTGCCTATAAGGTCTCTTTTGAGAAATCAGCTGACAGTCTGGTGGGAACTCCTTTGTAGGTGACTGTGCCCTTATCCCTTGCTGCTTCTAGAATTCTCTCCTTCATTTTAATCTTGGCTAATGTAATTATGATGTGCCTTGGTGTGTTCCTCCTTGGGTCCACCTTCTTTGAGACTCTCTGAGCTTCCTGGACTTCCTGGAAGTCTATTTCCTTTGCCAGATTGGGGAAGTTCTCCTTTACTATTTGTTCAAATAAGTTTTCCACTTGTTGCTCTTCCTCTTCCCCTTCTGGTACCCCTATAATTTGGATGTTGGGGTGTTTAAAGATGTCCTGGAGGTTCCTAAGCCTCTCTTCATTGTTTTTGAATTTTTGTTTCTTCCTTCTTTTCTGTTTGGTTGTTTCTTTCTTCCTTCTGGTCCACTCCATTGATTTGAGTCCCAGTTTTCCTCCCATCACTAATGGTTCCCTGTGCATTTTTCTTCATTTCACTTATTGTAGCCTCCATTTGTTCCTCTAATTTGCGACCAAAATCAACCAATTCTGTGAGCTTCCTAATCACCAGTGCTTTGAGCTGTGCATCTGATAGGTTGGCTATATCTTGGTCGCTTAGATGAATGAGCTCTGGGGCTTTGATCTGTTCTCCCGTTTGAGCCATTTTTGGTTTTGGTTTTTTGGGGATTTTTGTTTGTTTTTTTCTTTGGTCTGGTCGCGGCTGTTACATAGTGAGGGGTGGAGCCTTAGTTGTTCACCAGGGCGGGACAACCCAGTTGCCCGGCTATGACACTGGATGTGGGGGCGGGGTCTGAGAGGGAACAGTGGCACTTGCTCTGCTCTCTCTAGGATTCCAGTCCCTTCTGCTGCTTTCCCCAAGCAAATTGGGCCCTTCTGGTGCTGATTTCCATGTAGGTGGGCTTGTGTACATTCTAGGACCCTGTGGGTCTCTCTAATGAACTCTCCTGTGAGGCTGGGATTCTCTCCCAGCACCTCAACCCCCACAAGTGTTTTCAATTAGTGCTTTTAGGCTTTATTTCCCAGCACTGGGGCCCTGCATTGCACAGTCTGTCTTGCTGCCCATTTTCGCCTGGTTTATCTGCGTGTAAATGTGTGACTGCGGTCAGCCGCCTGTGCACCCCATTTGGTCTGCTCATTGCCTCCCTGTACTTGGTAACTGCCGCCTGTGTGCCTGGGGTGTGCCAACCGCCACCTGTGCGCCTGGGACCACTAGCCCCTGCTTTTTCCTGCTGCGACCCCTCTCCGCCGGCTGCCGACTCCTCCCCTCTTATGGGTCTGGGTGAATCGATGTCGGACTTCTGTACAATTCAATTTTCTATCTATTCTGTTGGGGTTTTTTTTTTCTATATTTTTGTTGTCCTTAATCTTGGTCATGAGAGGAGGCACAGTGTGTCTCCATCTTGGCCAGAAGTCCTAATTTCGAGTCATACTTTTTTTAAAGGGCATGGGCATGGTACTTTATAGAAGTGTCAAGCCCTGCAAAGCCTGGCTCTGTAGATGTAGCAAGGGTGTGAGTGAGCTGGGAGCCCTGAGGAGGGATGTGGGCTCTGGGGTGGGGCTCAGCAGGGGACACAGGTGCAGGGCAGTGCTGCCTGCACCAGGGTGTCTGGGCAGAGGGGTTTGGGGCTGTTGGCTGGAGTCGTAGTGCATTCCCCCAGGGAGTCCAGGGGTTAGCTGGCAGATCAAATGCAAGGAATGAGAGAGATTTCTCGCCCTTAGCAACCAGCAGGAGGGGGGTTTACAAAGATGGAAGACAGGAGAAGACAGAAGTTGAACAGGTGTGGGAGAGAGATGGGGAGCTTGCTTGTAGATATGGGGATGCTGGAGCTTGGGCCTGGAGTTCAGGGGCAATGGCAGGTCTGAGGATGACATTTTAGGGATCGTCAGGGCCCAGCTGGTGTTTGGAGTCTCTAGACTGAGCCCCTCCACCTCGCACCTCAGAGTTAGTGAGGACACAGAAAAGGCCCAGGTCAGAGAGATGAGGAGGAGCCTGTCAAGGAGGCCTCTGGAAAGTGGGAGGGCAGACTGCTGGGAGGAATGCGGGAGAGTATGCTGCTCAATGGTGCCATCCCAGGACAGCCCATGTGCTGCAGCCTCTGATGTCTTCACCTCCCTGTGGGGCTGCCCCCGTATCTCACCCAAGTGTCACCTCAGGCTCGTTTGGTCCCCTCCCAGTTCATTTTTAAGAAATTTATTTTCTTTTATTGATTCTAGAGCGAGAGGGAGGGAGAAAGAGAGGGAGAGAACATCAATTGGCACTTGCCCCCACCAGGGACCAAATCCACAACCCAATCCTGTGCCCTGACCAGGACCGAACCCACGACCTTTCGGTTTGCCAGGGCCGCCCAGTTCATTTCTTCACAGCACTGAGGCTGTGCAGGAAGAATGACATCATGCTTTGTTTATTGCCTATACCCTCCGCATCTACTTCCTGGGGCAATGACTTTGTCATCCTGTCACTGTTGTGGTCCCAGGGGTCAGTTCAGTACCAAGCGCACAGCAGATACTCAGGAAATACCTGGGAAACACATTTTGCACAAGAGGAAAACGAGGCTCAGAGAGGGAAGGCGGTTTGAGGCTACACGGTGAAGGCAGGAGAGGGATTTGGGTCAAAGGCTCCTCTGACGGACGCTCTTGCCGGCATTCGGACCCTCAGACCCGGCATGGTGGGGTTTCCGGCGGCCCCACTACCTGGAGCCTACCGCAGAGGGCGCTGCCGATGCGCAAACTGCGAGAAGGGCAAGGCAGGCAGAACTGTGAAGGGAGCGGGAGTAGACCAGTGTGGGGGCAGGAGGGGAGCACCCAGGGCAGAGGGAGGCTACGGGAGGGAGGCAGGATGAGGAATCCTTCTTGAGGGCTGTTTCACCTGCATCCTGGAAGGTAGCGGGAGGGGCAGTTGGGGAAGGGCGGGCCGGCAGAGCCAACATCAGGGCCCCAGCAGGTCTCCAGGACTGGCCAAGTACTCCTTGGGCAGGGGGCAGAGATCTGTCAGAACCTCGTGAATGCTTCTCTGCCAAGCTGTGTGCCGCCAGGCCCTGATGGATCTGCAGGCCGAGGAGGAGGTGAAGAAGGGGCCAGCCCGCAGCTCCCAGCCTTATCCCCCTATCCGCCACCCCCCCCCCCAAGCACTCCCAGGGGCGCAGGCACTGGGCCTCTCCTGAGAGCTGGGGTAGCTGCCCTGAGTGAGGGAGTGCCGGTGCCTCCCCTAGGGAGTCTGCCTGCCAGCATGAGCCCCCCAAGTCCCAGCTCCTTCCACTCTGCTCTGAGGCCATCTGAGCTGAGGGCCTGGACAGTGTGATCCATCCTACGTCCCATGGCAGGGTGCCCTCACAGACTGGGATCAGGGCCTGGAGTCCCTGCAGGCTGGGGGTCAGGGCTGGCAGGGTATGGCCTGCACTCATGGCTGCTGGCCAGGGAAGCCCATCCTGAGAGGGGAGAGATGGAGGTGGAGGGAGGCAGGGGGCCAGGCCAGGCAGGAGGGGCCTGAGGGCCTGGCAGAGAGGCAGGCACCCTGCACTGTGTGGTCTGGACTCAGGGGTGCCTCTCCCCCTGTGTCGGTCTCATCACCTGTGGGATAGGTTTCAGGGGATGGTATGAAGCCCCTTCCAGGTCCTGGGTCCAAGGTCAACAGGAAGGATTGGCTCCTAGGGCCCCCTCCCAGAAAAGTGTCCCTCCCACTCCCTGCTGCAAGATCTTCCAGGAACAATGTAGTCAATAATGATAATAATTATGATGATATTCTCTCTCTGTCTTCTATTGTCATATTTCTATATTCCAGGAACTTTCTTTTCCTAAGTGATGTACACAGTTTATTAGATCAGTTAATCTTCCAACAGTTCCACAAGTAATGAACAATTCCTGATCCCCCTTTTGCAGATGAAGAAACTGAGACCCAGAGAAGAAGGTGACTTGTCCAAACCCAAACAGCTGGGCATGAGCAGTCTGGCTCCAGAGCCTCTGGTTTCTAAATTCAGTGAGTGCCCTAACCCCATACCAGGGATTAAGAGACCCCAAACCTCAGCCTGCTCTGAGCACAGAGATGTCTCCCCTCAGGCAGACTGACCCAGGGGGACCCCACAAAGGGGACCTCCTTCAGGCTGGGGCCTTCTAAGCCCTGGAGCTCAGCTGACTGTGGGCAGTCAGCCTTGTGTCAGGGGATGGCTCCTGGCTGCCTGAACACTGGTATCAGAGTGGCGGCTGTGGATTAAAACCCCAGCTATACCCCTCTCTGCTGTGTGAGTCCAGGCAAGTCACCTAGCTACTCTGTGTTCATAACAGCACCTCCCTTAGAAAACTGTTGTGAGGATTAGATAAAACAATTTGGGTAAAGCACTTGAATGCTCCTGCTCCATGGGCTCCTCTTGGGTACCCCATGTCTCTGAGTTCTAGAAGTGCTCTCCTCACATGCGGCAGTGTGGGCAAGAGACCTAGCCTCCAAGGCTCTGTGACATCATGAACCAAAGCTTGAGTTCTCCCACTGGTCATCTGGAGTTGGTATTATTAGTCCCATGCTAGGAAGGAGGAAATGGTGGCTCCAGAGCAAGAAAATGGACCACAGAAAGTGTCTATGGATTGAGAGGAGATAACCTCCATGTTAGATTGTTAGATACTGTAAATTGGAGGGAAAAAACCTAGTGCAAGACACTGTGTAATATATACGCACATTTGAGTTGAAAAGGGGGTGGGAAGAGAGAAAATATAGGTAAATTTACCTGTATGTGCATAAAAGATCTCTAAAGTTTCTAACAAGTGATTGATTATATTATTTATCCCTGCAGAGGAAAGGAGACTTTGGGTGAAGGGAAATTTTTTGCTGCACATCTATAAAATACCTAACAGGGATATTTTTGTGTGTAAGCTCTCTGAAATGAGGGCAGGAAGGGGAAAATAAACACATTAACTCTGCACCTCAAATTCCATCACCACCAAAGGCAAGGCAAGAAAGGTGAATGTGTGAAAGAATCAACTGTGAGTATTCAGGAGTGGTGGAGACTGAGGCAAACAGTCATGTTTTACACAGCCCTACCTGCACCAACAGATTGTTGCCCTGTGAAGTGCAGCCCAGAACTGTTAGAGCTTTGAATTTCCAAAGAGAAATGGAATGGGGTTGAATGAGGGAGGAGGGCAGGGGTGAGCACAGAGATCAGGGCCAGGGAGTGGCGGGGCTTTAGGGAGATGGAGGGGAACATGTGGTGCACACTGCTGGCTGGCTGGCCCATCTGCCCTCCAGTGCCCCTCTCCACTGTTGCCTTCCACTTTAGAGGTGGACAAGAGAAATGGCTTGTTTTCCCAGTCTCCCTTGCAGTTAGAAGCAGTCATGTAACACAGTTCTGGCTAATTAGATCAAAGGAGTCTGGGAGGGGTGGTGGTTCTGGGAAATTATTTGCCTTCATGATAAAAAGGGCAAATGCTTTCAGTTAACCTTAACTTAACATTCCTCTTACTTCCTGTCTTAGATGTAAATGCAGATGCAATGCCAGGAGCAGTTCAGCCAACTGGCCAACCACAAGAAGGAGCCGAGAGATTTGTCGAGATGCTGGCCCCAACAGCTTTGGCCTGGTCCAGCGTGCCGGCCACAGCGGAGCTCCAAGCTCCCTGTGATGGGGCGAAATAAACTCCTGTTGTCTAAGCCACTGTGATCTGGCTTCTGTGTTTTGTAGTCCAAAACACTCTTGAAGCTGGATATTTGATAAAATTGGGAAGAAGAGGGAAAAGGAGAGTTTGAGCAGGAGTCAGTGCAGGGTAAAGTCAAGGAAGAGACTTTTCTGTTGGAAGGTGGGGAGGCCTGAGCATGCTTCTATTGTAATAACCAACATTTATGGAGCACATTTTACATGCCCCCAGCACAGCGATTTACACAGATGAACTTACCTCTCACCACAGTCTTCTGAGCCAGGTGCAGCTTTATCCCCATCATGTAGAGAAGGGGATTTGGGCCCACAGAAGCAAAGTGACTTGTCCAAATTCTTACAGCTCCTGGACAATGCAAGCAGAATTTGAACTCAGGCAGATCCAGTCCAGCCAAAGGTGGACTGGATTCTGACTCCTCGATCAGCAGAGTGGGTGAATAACTGTGTGAATAAATGAGTGCTCCCGTCGCTCTTGGGGCCTCAGTCTACCATGTGTGAAACAGGGCTGTCTGCCTCACTCTGTCATGACACACAAGGAGCCTGCCTTTCTGTGGACCCTCTTGTGACGCTGAGGCCAGAGGGGGCAGCACTGGAGGTAGGAGGGAGGCTGAGCACGCTGGCAGGGTGGGCCAGGGGTGGCAGGCTGTGCTCCCTAGTGCTGCGGGTCAGTCAATCAGGCCACCACCTCCCCTTTGGACTCCACCTCCATGTCCCTCCACCCTTCCAGGAACCCTGCCAGGAGCAGCAGCCACCAGCTGGGATGGATGGAAGGGGTCTTTGAGTGACCCAGCCCTGATAGGGGCCGGGGACCAGCAGACAGCAGCCTGGCCCTGGCAGAGTTGCTGAAATGCTGGAGGCTATGTGGCTCCACCAGCCTGCTCTGTGCCTCAGCGTCTTCCTCTATAAAATGGGGACTGAAAAGCACCTCCTGGCTGCTAAGAGGATTCACAATGATGATCACAAAGCACCCCTCCCCCACCTGCACCATGCTGGGGGATGTGGGACCCAAGGCAAGAGAGGTACACAGAGAGGAGTGTGCATTCGTGGGCTCCCTTCCAGGCCAATCCCACTCTCTGCTGCCCAGTTCCAGCCCCAGGCATTTCTGGGCCGGCCTTAGGAAATACCAGATCCCGCCCCACTCAGTCCTCCTCTGTCACCCGCCCAGAGCTGCATTCCACCTACTCCCCTGCCTCTCCTCCACCACCACTTGCCTAGTCTCATATCTCTACTGAAGGGAGTGCCAGCCCCGCCACCACTGAACCTTCCAGATTGCCTGTGCCACCTCTTTCCTTTTCTCCATCTCTATTACCTTGCTGGAAAAGACCAATGGAGGGGGCAGGGCTGGGCTCTAGGTAACTGAGCTGCTACACCCATGAAGCAAGGCTGTTGTGAGGCAGGAAAAGATTGGGAAAGAGTCTGGAAACTTGGAATAGGAACCAGGGAAGCAATCAGGGAAGGCTACCTGATTAAGGTGGCATTTAAGTTTGCACTGGAAAAGCAAGGCGTTAACTGAGGACAAGGGTTCCATCCAGATAATAATTCATAGCATTTATTGAGCGCCTGCTTTTTGCTAGTCCCTGTGCTGGGCCATGGGGTTTGGGGTTTGGGCAAGAGGCAGCATAAGTTTGTGCTCTGGTGTGGTTTGTGTGTGTGTGTGGGGGGGGGGGGTCCGAGAAGGGAGCAAAGGAGTAAATACCATCTCACCAGCTGGGCTCAGAGTTACTGAGCAAGAGTAGCATAAAGGGAGGTGAAGAGGGCCCCATGCTAGTCTGAGGGAGGTGGTCAGTAAGGGCTTCTGGCCCTGTGTGGGGGCGTAGGAATGACTGCTGAAGCATGAGCTGGGTTTGCTTAAGCAAAGAGGGAGGGGTGGGAAGGAGTTCCAGATGGAAGGGACAGCAAGTGCAAAGGCTGGAAGTTAGGAGGGTACAGTGAGGCCCTGCTGCTGGAGCTGAGACCCCAGGGGTGGGGGTAGGGGGGACAGTGGACTAGTGGCTCCATTTGATCCATGAGGCTGGAGAGAATCAGGGCAGTGACTGATTTGCGCAAGTCACAAGTGGGGGGGCTCCCACTGCTGCACCTTCCTCCAGGAGCAGCTACCAGGCTCTCCTGCAGGAGCCTGTGTGGGGTGCTGAATCTCTGGGGCAGGGCCCCTCAGAGGGGACAGCCAGCTGTCGGCAGGAGAGGCTGCCCTGGGGGTTCAGCTTTGGAAATCGATGTGGGAGGGTGAGGGCTGAAGCTGCCCTGATGTGGTCTCTCTGGGGCCCCTGTGATGTCAGCCTAGGCCCTGGGCCTGCCTTCTGTGGCTTTTTTGCCCACAGAGAGCCCTCGATCCGATCCGCACATTCTGGCTCCCAGAGCTTGGGCCGGGAGCCCTGATGGGACTCTTCTGGGTGCCTGGACCTCCCAACCCCGCCAACAGAATGGCAGCAGCAGCGCCCTGCCACACTGCAGCTGTCAGCTCCTCTACTTCCCTGTTTCATGTCCCCAGTGCCCATAAAGGTGATTTCTGGTTCACATCCAAACAAACACCCTACACTTGAGCCCTTGTTCTCTGGGCTTCTGGGGGCACCAAATGCAGACATTCAGTCAGTCTGTCTTCAAGTGTGATTGAGCTCCTACCCTGAGCCCTGCCCTTGAGCACATGGGACGGGCTCTAGGAGGTATTTATATGAAGGGGGTGGGTAAAAGCAGACTCTGGGGGCAGGCCCCCAGTCTAACACCTACACAGTCTGTGAGCTGTGTGTCACTTCTCCTTCTCGTGCCTCAGTTTCCTCACTAGTGAAATCGGATCATGACAGTGCCTTTCTCACCAGATGGGGATGAAGGTTAATTGAGATCATAATGGGAAGTGTGTAGGTGAGGGGCTGCCCCAAAGGTCTCTATGTAGTTGTGGCTGTTATTGTTGGGCACCTCCTCCACACTGTGACCCTGCACAGAGGGGTCAACCTGCAAGGCCCCGAGGCCTGGTCGGTCCTGGCAGCCACCTGCAGGGACTCTTACACCTCTGCCTCACAGCAGGGCAGGGGTGGCATCAGTACAGGAACTTGACTTGGACCTCCCAGGGGCAGGGAGGAGGAGGTCAGTGATCCCTGTTGACAGGACCTCTGTCACTCAAGTTTGCAGGACCCAAGACAGGAGGAGACTGAGGTAAGCTAGCACTGAAGGGGAATCCACTATCTCTCTTTTCTCAGAAATGGAAACATGTTTGGCAATGTCTGTACGTGGTACAGTTGGGGGTTGGTGTAGCCTAGAAGCAGCCAATGACAGGCCTGGAGTTATTTACACGGCTGGCTAGACAAGAGTGCAGGGCAATGCCTGTCCTCTGTAGCATCAGCTGGGTTTCAGCCTGGACCTTGACACCTCAGCCTGGCCACAACTGCCACTTGGTCTCAATGCTTGGCAGTGGAGGGGATGCTCAGGCTGGCACAGGAGTCCAGTGGCTGGACCAAGTGAGTCCTCCAGCCTGCTCGACCTGGAGGTCTGTGAGCACGTCTCTGGATCATTCATCCAGTTCCTCAAACCTGTGCTGAGCAGCCACTGGGTGCTGGGCCCTGATCTAGGTGCTGAGGACAGACAGACAGAAAGCCCTGCCCTCTCAGAATGAGGGGAGGGAGACAAGAGCAGAGAAATTAGTGTGTAACATAACGTCAGATAGTGATCGATGCTGCCAACTTCACACAACTGCAGGAGGAGGGCAGAGAGGGGTGTGGGGAAGGGGAGGAAGGTACCATCTCAGTGGTCAAGAGACAGGCTGGAGGGAGTGAAGGGGCATCTGCATGTCTGGGGAAGGGCACTCCAGGTCTAGGGACCAGTGAGGGGATGTGTAAAGGAGGCTCGGTGTGGGAAGGGAGAGAATAGGGGACAGGGCAGGGTAGGCAGGGCCTTCCAGTCTTAGGAGGGGCTGTAGAGTTGATGCTAAGTGTGATGCAAAGTCCTTGGAGGGTTTGGTCTTATTTGGTCTTCCTGGCAACCCCTGCTGGCAAGGGACAGTGCCCCAAACTGCAGTGAGGAAGCCAAGGCTCTGGGAACCTCTGTGCCCACATTTGAGGTTTTCCCTTTACCAGTGTTGCAATGCAACTTGAACTTGGCTTGCACTTGAGTCTGCTGTCTGTGTGAGGTGCCAGGGCAGGCACAAGCTCCTCCCTACCTGACAGCACTCAGTTAACCAGGGGCTGACCAAATGGCTTCCACTAGGGATGTCTTGTCTTCCACTCTTTACTCAACAAACATACTCAAACGTCACATTATGTTCTGTGGCCAGAACCTTGCAGTGGTAAGAGACACAGACAAGTAAGGGCTAGTCCCAGCCCTCCCTCAAGAAGCTGCCAGACCACAGGTGACAGAACCTAACCTGTCTGTCACCATGCAGGGGCAGGTGCTAGGATGGTGAGCAGCCAGAGAATGCCCTGAACATGGCCTGTGGCCATCAGAGAAGCTTCCAAGTGCAGGTTGCTTACTGAATCCTGCAAGCTTGTCCGAATGTAGCCAGGCCAACTGCTGGGAGGTGCCTGAGGGCTGAAGAGGGAGCTCCAGCAAAAGGAGCAGCACTCAGGGGTACTCTGTGGAGAGCATGCACAGGCTGCGGAGGGCCTCCAGAGACTGGTGGGGCTGCAACACAGGTTGCTGGGAGCAGTGCCAACCGCAGAGCCCAGGGAGGGCAGTGCCTTCCCCACTCTGGAGCTCAGTTCCCAATCTGTTCAATGAGTGATTGCTGGTCCCTGTTGGCTGAGTTGTCCCTCTTGCCTTTGTCTGAGTGTGTGGGGGACTTGAGTCCAGCAGCCAGATAAAAGGAGTGAAAGCACAATTTTGTTCTCATTTTTCCTTTCAGTGCCTCTCAGATAAATATATTTACAAAATTTATTTAAAATATTTGCTTTATGTCCTCAACTTGTATTTCCTTTGGATTAAAGAAGGAAAGAAGAAAGAGAGGGAGAGAGAAATGGAGAGGAGGGGGAAATAAGGAAGGTGAGACAGAGGCAGATAGAGGAAAGATTTGGGGAAATTTTTCATGCCTTTTTTTGGACTAAATGGCCCAGAACTTTACATATGCTCACTGGTCTTCCGGCCTCTTTTGGGACCCCCCCCACCCCATGTCTTGCCATTTTACTGCTGTGTCTGTGTCAGCCTCCTGCATAGCCTAGTGGTTCCTGAGTCAGTCCTGCTTCAACTCCAGCGCCCAGCAGCACATAGTAGGGGCTCAGGGAACTACGGTTAAATTAACCGAGTAGAGGTGAGTGGGAGGAGCAGATGGCAGAAATAGTTGGAATATGATTTCCAAGGTCACTGGATGGACTGGTAGCTCCTGATACTCCATTTTATCAGCCTTGGCCTAGGGCCTCTTCTAGCCCTGAGCTGGCCTTCTTGGGTTCTCCCAGCAACACTGAGTAATGAGTGTCTACTCTGCACTGGGGCCTGGAACACATACTTCCCTCCCACCATCTCAGCGTTGTCTCGGTAAGTGGGTGCAGGTAAAGACGCTTGAGGCAAAGAGAGGAACAGTGACTTGATTGAGGTCCTCCAGCTAAGTGACCAGGTCAGAATTCAAACCCAGGCCCCCTTGTCTCTCAGAAGCTGTTTTTAACCACTGGTAGAGTCCCTATAAGGGACCAGATTATGAGCATGTCTTCACAAAGGGAAGAGTATCCAAATGGAAAGACTGGAGAATTCAAGCAATTTTTCCCAACATATCAGAACATCCTAATTCTCTCCCACTTCCAAAGAGCCCTGGATTCTTCTTAGGGCAGCAATTTCACCAGGCATACTGTGGCTCACCGGTGCGCTGCAAGAATTTTTAAAACATGTGATACCTGACTATAGTCAGGGGCACTGACCTCTTTTCCCTTAGATTGTCAAATAAAAGAATGACAACAGCCAACACAACAAAACTACACCTATTTTTGGTCAGATCAGCAGTTTTCTCTGCTCCAGAATTTTAGTAATTAATTTATGTGTGCCATGAGATGAAAAACACGGAAAATCTCTGTCTTGGGCCTTCAACTTTTTTGTCTGTGAGGTGTGTTGTGTGAGGACACTTTGGGCAGGACCGGCCTTCTGAGCATGACAGTGGGGGCGGGGGGACCCCGATTCTCTGGGGAGTGGCCAGGGCTGTGGGCTTCTGAGCTTGAGCTCTGCATGGTTCTCTGTGGCCCCTCCCAGGCCTGTGCACCTCCTTGCCGCACAACATGTTCATATCTTGGGCCTCCCCACCATCGTCTAAAGTGGATGAGACAGCAGTTATCACCACTCTGTCCAGTTTAAAGTTGAGTAAACTGAGGCTCAGAAAGCCAAAGTGATGTGCCTTAGGTCACAGAGCTGCCAAGTCCTACCTTGCACCCTGGTTTTCGTCATCCCAAATCTCTGGGTATTGCACATGGTACCCTCACACTGGCTGATTTACAATCTTTGTAGCCCCCTCAGTTTGCTCTGGAGTCCTTTAGGCTTCAGGCTCTCTACTTAGCCCTCCCCTCTCCCTGTTTTTTCCTCTGGGGAAGAGGGGGGATGAGGAGTGGAGACAGAGGGAAAGGGAGGAGCAGAGCTACAGGGCAGCAAGCACCCCACCCTCCCCCCACCTTCGCTCTCCTCGTACGACAGTGGCACAGACTGAGTGATGGGCACAGTATTTGGGCTAAGAAACATACAAGACTACTTGAAAGCTTAGGTTCTCAAAAAGGTGGAACTGCTTCATGACTGGAGGAGCTGGAGTTTGAACCATGGCTTTCTGACTCCCAATTTTATGCTCTTGGCATTGGAGAGGACCACACACCTCAAGAGTTGACTGTCATCTCAGCCTTGATTGGGACTTTTGCCCAAGATGACCAGCGGTGGCTGACAGAAGAGTGTGATGCAGGCCAGGAGTCATCAGGTGCAGAACAGGGTCCTGCATTGTGACATGTCTTCTCTTTCTGCCTCTTGGTATTAAAGACAGCAATATTTGTGGAAGATAGATAGAAAGTGGTTTACTATTGCACATATAATATGGTTGGGAGGGCACTGGATGAGTAAAATTAAGATTTAAGAATGACTTCAACAGATATTTATTCAGAGCTGAATCAATATCAAAGCATAATAGAGAAGTGCTCAGAATGGGGAGTGCATCACGTAGCTAAAAGCCTTGGTACATCCACTTATTAATGGAGGCACAGGGTAGGGACAACTGTTCATTCATTATTGCATGATTTAAAACAGGGATGGAGATGGTATCAGGCAGGATTCTTTGGTTAAGAGCAACAGAAATGGATTCTAGTTAAATAAAGAAAAAATAGAAGGAAACTTAAGTTTAATGGAAAGAAATGGAATAACTCAGAGAATCAAAGGCAAGGCTTGAAAAAACCACCACCTTGCAAGGCAGATCCAGGATTTCAGCAGCAAGAATTGATGAGCAAGCTTTTGAGGACAAAACTGCTGTAGGGTGGTCCACAAAGGGAGGTCAGATGCTGAGCAGTTGGTTCAATGGAAGACCCCTCCAGGTGGATGGAATGTGGCTAATGGCATCCAAACCCTCAGAGAGCTCACCTGCAACTGGCAGGTTGGGCCTGACTGAACAATAAGTAATTTTGCTGAAGTAAACTTCAAATCCTATCTTTGAATCTGAGAACCCAATATAAGTTGGGGATACCTGGCCTTGCAGTAACTGATAGACAGAACTCTGCAATTGCTCTTTGAGAGCCTTTATAAGGAAGCTGCAGATAAATTTACACAGGTATGCAAAGACATATGATCAAGGACACACTAGCAGAACGCAGGGGATAATGTCCACCATTCACTGGGGACTGGATAAATACACTACACCATTAGTTATCTTCATGTTGAAGTGGAAGAATCTCCAAGAAATAGATTATTAAGTGAAAAGAGGTCATTACCATTTGGTTAGAACAGGGTTGGGGTGGATACATATAAAGCTGCAAGTACACACAGAATACCTGTTACACTGAAACAGTGGTTGTGTCTAGGGAGGGGGACTGCAGGTCGGAGGGGACAGCAGGAGGGATAGGTATTTTTCACTGTATGTCCTGAAATACTGTTTGAACTTTTTCTGTGCATATATTTTGTTTTTATCCTCACTTGAGGACATGCTTACGGATTTTAGAGAGAAGGAAGGGAGGGAGAGAGGGGAAGAGACATTGATGTGAAAGAGAAACATCGATTGGTTGCCACTTGTCCGGACCTCGACCAGGGACCAAACTCACAACCCAGGCATGTGCCCTGACCGGGATATGAACCTGTGAGTTTTCAGTTTATGAGACAACATCCCAACCAACTGAGCCACATTAGCCAGGACTGCACATGTATTTTTTTAAAAAAACACTTTTACTTTGGAGTGATTCAGAGTTATAGAAAAGTTTCAAACATAGCAGGGAATTTTCCTCCACCCCCTGTACCCTAGTTGCTGTACATTACCATTGTTCCTTTGTCAAAACTAAGAAATTACCATTGCTACAATACTATTAACTAAGCCACAGAAATTATTCAGATTTCACCAGTTTTTCTACCAATCTCTCTTTTCTGTAATAAGACCCCATCCAGGACACCATGCTGTATTGAATTGTCTGCTTAGTCTTCTCTCATTGGTGGCAGTTTCTTAATCTCTCTTGTGTTTCATGACCTTGGCAGTTTTGAAGAGCATTGGTCAGGTACTTGTAAAATGTGTGCATGCATTTTTTAGGATTATTTTAAAATACATTTATTAAATAAAAAGTTAGAGATAGAAACAAAGAGAAAAAGATATGGAAATAAAGTGAAAGAGAGAAGGAGTATAAATAAATGAAAGAAAGAAGAGGAAAAGGAAATAAAGACGTTGAGGTTTCTCTCAAAAGAGAGCTCTGCTCGAAGCAATAGTGTTCTTTCAAAAAGGTAGGATGAGGCCAGCCAGCCCCAACAGCTCTGGTTGCCTTTTCCTCTGGGCCCATCTGAACTGGGGGTGTGAATTGTCTCCATGGGGTGACAAAGAGGGCTTCACCCAGCTCCAAGCCTCTGTGATCCTTGGCACTTACAATCTCAGACGCAGAGAGGGCCTTTTGACTGCTGCTTTTATCTAAAATCCTGGGTAAAGCTCTTATTGGTTTGACTTCAGTCTCATGCTACCCTTGAAACCATCGTGATTGCCATCAAGATATGCATTCTCATTGGCCAGCCACGGGTATGCCCAAACTCTGGACTGCCAAGAAGGAGGGCTGATCTCTACAGCTGCAGAGCAGGCATAAATATATGTGTCCACAGCACCTTCCAGCTATTTTCTCCTGAGTCACCCCTCTCTCCCAGGCATCCTGCAGTCCAGCTGAGCTGCACCACTGGTCTGTGATTTCCCACCTCCTGGTCTTGGCTCAGCCTGTCCCCCTCTCTGGGTTGCTCTCCCACACTTTCTGCATAGCTAATAATTAGCTATTCCTAAAGACCCAGCACAAATGCTGCTCTTCTGGGCAGACTTCTCTGTTATCATTTTGAGTGGTTATATTTCAACTCTTGACCTGAGCTGAAAGCTTAATGAAGGTGGTGTGTGTCCAACTTATCTGTAATTTTTTTGAGTAAGCAAGTCTCTGACAGAAGAGGAGTGTGCACATTTCTGAGGAGGTGCCCTGACAGGGTACCAGTCCCTGCTCACATGTAAAGCTCTGCCCTGCCACTCAGCAGTGGGCCTCCAGCTCCTGTACTCACTGCACCTCACTTTGCTTGTCTGTAAAATGGTGACAGCAAGAGCATCTGTTGTACAGGGTGCTGGTGACTATTCCCTGAACTGATGCGTGTGAGATGTTTAGTCCACGTGGACCCAAGAAAATATTTCAAAGAGTGACTTTTCTTGGTTGGAATCTTCACTGCTAGAGGGGGAAAAGCCTGAAGATGCATGGTCAATAAGAAACAGAAATGTTGTGAGTAGAAACTGTATATTACCATATTTTGCTGTATATAATGCGCACCCACGTTTTTTGGCCCAAACTTTCAGGAAAAAAATCTTTCGTTTTAATTTTTTAATTCACTTACTTATTTATATTTAGATACTTGTTTTTTTGTTTTATAAAGGACTTTTAGCATTTTTTGAGCATTTTTAGTGTAAGAAATTTTATGTAACAAATAACTACAAAACACAAGAACAGATACAAGGTATTTCAGGTACTACCCATGTATAATGCACATCCTTATTTTTGCCTCAAAAATTTGGGCAAAAAGTGCGCATTATACATGGCAAAATACAGTAAGTAGATGCTGTGTTTGTAGAGTCACACACACCACCCTAGAGAGGAAAGCTGATGCAGGTTATGGAAACTTGTCTTTGAGATGTGATGAGAGCTTGGGACAAAAGGCATTACATAAATCCCAAGCAGAATTAACAGTTTATTGATTGATTTAGTAAATACTGTAAGTATACAGACTGGAGCTATCAAGAGTTAAATGAAAACTCTTTGGAAATGGGGTTGATCATTACTGTCAGGAATCTGGGTACTGAGCAATGAAAACGTAAGAAACTGGTGGAGGAAGAAAAGGGGGTTCATTAGAATGGTGGGCATTGCTGCGCACCTCCCCTCATTTGCTCTGCCTCCTATAACTTTGTCCCTGACTCCTGGGCAAGGCCTGATTGGCCTAAGCCAATCACCTTTATTCCACTTCAGATTCATCACGGCTGGCTCAGGGATGAGCAGGAGATCTAAGTTCTTCCAGTCAGAACAAACCTCAGGGATTAGTTTGCTGGTTGGGACACAGAGACACTGTCTGCTTCTGGGTGGTGTGGCTACTGATGTAAAACAAGAATCTGCGCAGCCAATTTAAAGCTGGTCAAGACATCAGCCAAGGAAAGCAGTAATATGCCTAGGAAGCATATATCAATGATGTGGAGCCAGGGCCTTCACCATATTGCACCTGAAGTCCCAGCTCGGAAGATTTTGTTTTAGTTAAAAGAGTCAATTGATTCCAATTATCATTTCAGCCAGTTTAAATTGCGCTTTCTATCAAAATAGTTCCAACTGATGTATTGGCTTGTGTGCTAAAAAGTCCAGGAGGAAAGCTTCAGGCATGGCTGGTTCAAAGTGCTCAATGGCAGCAGAAATCTGTCTTTTCTCTCATCTCTGCCCCTCATTGTGTTGGCTTCATTCTCAGCCTGGCTCTACCAGCGTGGAGCTGCTCTAGACTTAAATTACACCAGCTCAGTAACCTGAGGGAAAGAGAAGTGTCACTTTTTCAATAGTTTCTACAGAAGTCCTGGTTTTGGGGTTCACTGGCCCCTCTTGAGTCATATGATCATTCCTTAGCCAATCACTATGACTAGGGAGTGATGTTCTGATTGGCTCAGCCTTGTTTATACACCAATCCCTGGGGCTGGAGTGGAGGGAGAATCTCTCTCCTCAGCCTATTCAAATTCTTCCCAAGAGTCTGGCATTGATATCAGACAGGCCTAGGTTTTCCAGCATTGCCAGTTTTTAGCTTTGTGATCATGGGCAAATAGTTGGATCTCTCTGAACCTCATCTGTGAATTAAGGACAATGATGGTCTCAAACTCAGAGTTGTGATGAAAAAGAAATAAGGTAACCTATGCAAAGCATTTGCACATCACTCACTATTTTGCTGCTATTGTTAATGTTACTACTATTTCCTAGATCTGGTACCTCCACTTCCAGAAAGTCTGCCCTAATCATTCCCTCTCCACAAACTATAAGGGAACTTCCTTCTTAAGCTCGTACAGCCTTTTCTCTTAAGCTTCCCCTTGTAATTTCAGAGTTTCAGTTCCTGCTCATGTTCATGACCCCTCTGCCCTTTTAGACTTCCAGGACCTGCAGGGGCCAGAACAGCTTCATTCTTGTATCTTAATAAGAATCACTGCTAACACTTATCTAGGGTTTTACAGTTTCCAAAGTATTTCCTCCTTTGCTTTTTCATTCTGAACTGAAGTGCAATCCTACAAGGTGGGAGGAATTATTATCCCATTTCCAAGATGGAGAAACTGAGGCCTGGAAGGAGCAGTGATGTGGCCATGGTCAGGTAACAAATCAGTGGACAAGAACTTAGGTGTTTTTGGATTTCCAGCACAGGGTTCTTTCTGCCAGATATGGTTTTGAATCTAGGGCTCACCCCTGGGACCTCCTTCTGCACCTTTACTCAGTGATACTTTTCACTCAGCACATCCTCTTTCCCTGCCCCCAGTTCTTTCCCCCTTGAAGCCACCTTCCCTAACTCTGGAGATATCCCTGGTCTGCACAGCCATCTCCTTCTGCATCTGAAACACAGCACCCAAGCCAGTCCCAATCACTCTGCCTCATTATGCATCTGGAACCAACCTCCAAATCCTAGGAAGTGCAGATGAGTGTCTGCTCTAGCTCTGTGTCCTGAGCTTGGACAGTCTGGCTTATCCAGCACCCTCCTCTGCAAGACTGCTTACATGCTGTAGACTGAGCAGAACCTGGATTTGAATCCCAGCATTACAGTATGCTGCCTCTGACTTCCTGTTGGTAAAATGAGAATAGAGCTGCTGACCTTAAGACTCCTCATGAGGCTGCGTTGAGAAAGGGAAGTGAGAGAGGGCAATATGTTTCAAAGGGGGTGCAGGAAGGAGACATGATTTTGAGGAATGAAGAAATGTTCTCTTTGATAGTGCATATGGGTGGTGGTCTTTCAGCCTCTGGAAACCCTCTCCCATGCCCCAGCCTGGCTCAATCTTATGCCTCCAACTCGCTTCCTCGGCTGTAGTTAGCTCATCATCTCTTTATCTGCATCCAGCTCTCTTTCCAAAGCTTGCATCTTATCTCTGTGACTACAATGACTTGCTAGCTAAGTGGGGAAAGGAATGGGTTTTGCATGTAGGAAAACCAGCCTTGGTGACCAAGACTTGGCATCTACTCAAGTCTCAATTTCTTAGTCTATAAAATGTGGGCAATAAGAACGCTCACCTTGTCCTGGCTGGTGTGGCTCAGTTGGGCAAGGCAAAGGGTTGCCAGTTTCATCCCCCACCAGGGCACATGTCTGGGTTGCTGTCTGGTCCCTGGTGGGGTTGTGCGAGAGGCAACAGATCAATGTTTCTCTCTCACATCAATGTTTCTCTCCCTCTTTTTCTCCCTCTTTTCCCATCTCTCAAAAAATAAATAAATAAAATCTTTTTAAAAAATGCTCACTTTCTAAACCTTCTAGGCCAGCACTGTTCAGTGTATGGCAGCATCTAGCAACTTAAATGTATTAATTAAAGTTAAATAAGGTCTTCAGGAACAAGTATAAAGGACACATGGACAAAACTAGGGGGGGAAATGGGAGAGAAGTGGGGAGGGCTGGGGTGGTAGGCTGGGATGGGAGTAAAAGACAGAAAACTACAAGAACAACAATTAAAGTGAAATAAAAAAAGAAAATAGAAGGCATCTATGAGGATTCTTTACACGTATTGGAAAACAAAAGTTGGAAAAAATATATTATCCTTAAACAAGTGATTGCTTTGTAGTAGCTTTACTTCCTGTGCAATGTATCTTGATTCTTACATAATTATAATATGAAATGGTAAATATGGATAAAAATCTCTATTTTTAAAAAGTGAAAAAAGTTGAATAAGGTCTTAAAAATTGAGATCCTTGGTCACATTAGCCACATTTCAGTGCCTACATGTGGGTGGCATCACTAGAGAACATCCCATCATTGCACATGGGAGGTGGCCAGGCAGTGCTGGTTTAGCTAATCTATATAAGGCACTCAAGCCTGAACCAGGCACCCAGTATGTGTTGGCATAATTCACCTGAAGCTGCAAACTTCCTGAGGCTAGGGGCCATGATTTCTTGTAAAGTTCTTCTCTTCCGGAAGGGCTAGGAAGGCCCAGCAAAGAGCAATGGTTTGCAAGGAATGTTGGACTAGCTGAGTGTCTTCTCTGGGATGGGGAGCTTGGGTTCCTGCCACAAGGCAGGCAACATGAAGCTTAGTTCACTTTCCTAGTGGAGAAGGGACACTGAGCAGTGGGAGGGTCAGGGAGCCCTTGGAGGGCAGCAGCAAACTGTTGGAGTTTCTAGCATCCAGAACCAGTGTGGGACTTTTCAAAGAGAAAATGGCTGTGTAGGTTTGCAAATGCGTTAGTTTCTCTCTCTCTTTCTCTTCCCCCTCCCCTTTACTTTCCTCCTGTCTTCTCCTGCTTATATTTTTGCCAGAGAAGGGAAGTCTAGTCTAGATCCCAACTTGTGAGAACAGAAGGGATGCCTTGGTCCATCTGGCTCCTCCATAAGGAGGAGGAATTTGAGGCTCAGAGAAGTGCAGAGACTTGCCTAAGGTCCGTTAGTGAGTGAGGGCAGAGTGAAAGTTATGGACACAGCTTCCCTGAAACCAGAGTTTGGCATAGTGTTGATGTCATCTGGGCAACATGGATGGTGCTGTCTGCCAAGTCCTGATCCATTCCCCAGACCCGCTGGGAGGAGTCTCTGCAGTGCCCACCCTGCCTGGAGCAGGTTTGGCAGAGGTGAGGTCCTGAGAAGCTCTCCAGGGTCTGCCTTTTCTCCGGCTTTGTATTTGTCTCCTTTGGTGCCAAGCATCACTTCCGGCACATAGTAGGTGCCTTGTGGGTGCTGGTTGAATCTAAGGGAAGAGGCGATTCCTGTTGCTACCTTGAGACTGTGAGGCCGTGTGAAGGGCCAAGGCTGCAACAGGGTTATCTAGTAACCCCTCCTGTCGGGGCTATGCACCTCAGGGCCAAGCTGCCCCACCTGTTTAGCGCCACTACCCCTTTGGTAGCCTAGTAAAGCCTATGCATCCCTTCTCAGAATAGTTTTGAGCGTGTTTCATTAAAGTATAACATACGTACATTAAAGTGTACACATCTAAAGTGTATATCAGTAAATTTTCACAAAGTGAACACTTTTGACCCGGGCATCCAGCTCAGGAAACCAAGCGTGGCCAGAGCTCCAAGCAGCCCCCTCACCGCGCCCAGGTGCCTCCTGACAAGAAGACTCTATCCTAGCAATGTTTACAAGTGCGTATTGCAAGACACGAGAACGTGAGTTTTAGCTTAGGCTGCGGCGGTCTGTGTGCATGAGGGAGGGTGGCGAGGAGTTGTGGGATGTGTATAGGGTGGAGGAGGATATTTGGGGGACCTGAGTGAAGTTGCGGAGTGCATGCTTTTGGGGTATGAATTTGCCAGGTATGTGTGGCATTTGGGAATAGTCGGGACGCATGTGTGGGGGCTAGGAGGTTGTTTAGGGGATTCCGCAGTAGGTTCCAGCTATTGGGAGGTCTACGTGGGGTGGTGGGAAGTTTGGGTGGAGACAGCATAGGACGGGGGGCGTGGGCGGTGCTACTGGACCAGGCGGCAGGCACGGGCGGGGCCTGAGCAGCACGGGGGGCGGGGCAGCGGGCGCGCGCACGCAGCCGTCGCGCCCCCTCCCAGCCGCCATGTTGGCTGGTGTGTGGGTGTCAAACGGAGCTAGACGCTGTGGTGGTGGCGCCGGCGGCGGTGGTTCCCAGGGCTCCGGTCGCTCCAGCCTCCCCAGCGCTACTGGCGGCCGTAGCCGCGCACCCAGGCCGGCCTGAAGGAGCAAAGGTGAGCCGGGTTCGGGGACCCTCACCCGTCCCCAGGAACGGACGCCCCCAGAACACAGGCTCCCCGGGAATCAGCCCCCCAAGCATGGATCCCTGCAGCCCAAGCTGGATCTACTCCTCTGGCGGGACCCCGTTCTTTGGAACCACACCTCGCCCCACAGGCTCGAGCATGGCCCCCTCGTAATCTGGATCCCTCTTTCCGCTGCAAGGACCTCCCTCTCGCCCCCAACACACACACACACACGCATGCACGCACGCACGCTCAAGCTCACTCACTAGCACACCTTTCCTATCTGAGAGCTTTTCATTTTCTATCCCGGGAGTCTGGCGCTCCCCTGATCCTACCCCTGCGCCAGGAGCTCCTCCTGGTCCTCACCCTCTACCTCTCAGCTCCGAACAACCCCGCCCGTTCTCCCTAGAGCACTTTCCGCCCCTCCCGGCCCAAGCGCCCCTGTTCTCCGGAGCCGATCATGCTCTTCCTCTCGCCCCGTGTAGAGCCCGGACCCCATACCTCCAGGAATCGGAGGAGGGGTCCTCTGTGTCCAGGATCTCGGCCCAACCCCGCTCTGCTTCGTGCGGGAGCGGGGCTCCCTTCCCCTCCTGAGGGACCAGGCTCCCTCCCCACCCCACCCCCACTGCACAGCGGGGACGGGGGCGGCAGACCCGGGCTCCAGCTGCCTTTGTTCCGCGTGGGATGGCAGAGACCCGTCCCGGCGGTCCTGCTGGGCCAATGCGGGTGGGTGAATGGGTGCGTGGGGTCCCGACTCTTCAGTCAGTCTGCGTGGAAAGAGACCCTTCCTTTCTTTTCCAGTGCGGCGGCTCCCCGGGAGCCGAGCGCGTCGGGAGAGACTGGTCCTTCCTAGAGGAGTCCTTGCCAACAGGTTTTTGTTTGCGCCCTGGAGTTCGCCAAGTGGCTTTGCGAAAAGGGCTATTTTTCTCTCCAGAAACCCCAACAGAGGTCCGTGAAAGGCCATTCCTCAGCCCAGGGTTCAGTGTGGGGCCCCTTCACAGTTTTGCTGCTCTGGGAATGCCTCTGGTCTGTGCTTGAAGACAGGATGGGGGCTTAACCATCTTCGGGGTTGAGATGGGGAAAACAGACCCAGAGATGCTCAAGGTGAGCATCAAGTGATTTGCTCAAGGTCACACAGCGATTCCGTATGAGTGCCAGAACTGTACAAGCTCCCTCCTCCAGGGCTCTCTCCAAGGCATTTTGTTGTTGTTGTTGTTTTTTTAAGAGGGAGATGTTCAGGATTATCTCCCTCTTTTATTTTTACAATTCACACAAGAACATGGTCAGGAAAAAATGAGAATTAAGTTCTTAATTTCCATCTCTAGAATATGCCCTGTAAAGAAGGGCTTGCAATAGGTTAAAATGATTTTAAAGAGTGAATTTTAATATCCATGCCCTTCTCTCTCCCTCCTGCCCTTCTCTCTCCCTCCTACCCTCCAATTATATGTGCATTTTGTAGCTCTAGATACCAGATGACAGGTGCTGACAAAAACCATGTACTGAATCCTGCACAGCAGTGATTGCATTTGCACTGATAATTAAGTTTTCCTCAGTATTTAAACATTCAAAGGGACTGCAGTTTATTTCTGAATAGTACTTGTTCCAGTGTTTGCGTTGGGAACAAGTGATTGTGTTGGAGAAACCACATCTTCTCATCTTTTATTTATCTGTATTTTTATTTGTACATTTTAAAAGTTTATTTGTTTCTTTAGTTTTAATATTGAGCTAGTCATTCTCACTAGTCTCACTGGGCTATTCTTTTGTAAGCATTGAATGAGATACTGGCTGTTAAAGAGTTTAGTAAAGTGCAAATGATTGTGAGGCGTGACTCAGGACTGCATCCCTCCAGCCCCTGTACCAGGAGCGAGTCTGGACTGTCTTGTGGGATGTACTGATCTCTTCTGGACTTACACAGGCTTTTTGCCTCCCTGAACCCTGAGCTTGGCAGGTAAGGGAGTTCTGTGGAGAACTCTCTCCCAGCAAAGTGTGTTGTGCCAAGCACCTGTGTGAAGTATGAAGAAATGTAAAACTTCCAAGTCATGATACCTACCTCACTAGCATAGTGTATGCAGCCTTGAAAAATAACCCATTCTTTATAGACATTCTCTGTATAAATACACTTGCCTTTTTATGTCTTCCTTATTGTAATAAGGTATGAACTTCCTCAGAGTCCTGCAAAGTAGATGAAAAGTGGTGCTCTCCTTTGCTTTATGGCTTGGCTTTCCCTGAACGTAAAGGGTAGGTGGTGGCAGCTTCTGCTGCTGCTGCTGCTCCTCCCTTACTCCCTCTTCTTCTCCATTTCATCAGGGGGAGTAGCCGCTTTCAGTTCTTCTCGGACTAAGCACTCAGAGATTTTCATGGATGGGATTGTCATAGTTATACTCTTGGGAAGCACATTAAAGTTTTCAAAGCTTTTTGGTATTTGTTCTCATTGTCCCCCCAAACATTGCTGTTGGATTGGTGGGTCATGGGTAACCATGGCAGTTGTCATTTTATGGCATGAGTACTTGGTGACTCTGAGCCTTGGAAAAATCAAAGGGCTTGGATTTGGGGAATTTGAGGTTAGAGAGTCTGTAAAGAATTATCTAGTGCTATTCCCAGTTATCTGCTGAATTTCAACTCCTATCTTTAGTTTAAACAAACTTTTGCCAAGCCTTTGCCAGCCAGCTCCATCAGCATTTGGGCCCTGCTCACTCTTCTTTCTGAGTCCTCAGCACCCCAAACAGTCTGTTGGAGCACTTATCATGTTGTCTGGGTATCTAGGGCTCTTGTGACACTTATTTTTGAGCTCAGTGACTGTCCCACCTTTCTTTGCTTCTCCAGCACACAGTTCTGTCTCTGACCTGTGCATGGTAGGTGCTCAGTGCAGGTCTGGGTTGTGAATAAGTTAAGTGGTCCTGGGGCCAGGGGAACAACCTTTCATCGATCTTACTACGGACTCCACTCTATTGTCTTGTTCTTGGCAAAAAACCACTGCTCTTTGTCCAGCAGTCTCATGTCAACCAGGTATGTGTTATCCCCAGGCTACAGATGAGGAAACTGAGACTCAGGTCATGTGCTCAAGGTCACTCACCCAGTAAGTGATAAAACTGATTTGAACAGGTCTGCTGGATTCCAAAATAGTATACCTGTTACCTTATTTGAAAAACTCAGTCTCATAGGAATGAAGAGACTTGCTTAAAGCTCTACTGCAAATTGATAATAGACTGATAATAGACTGTGAAATGATGTAATTAAGATTGAGGGTGAGCCTTGGCCAGTGGCCCAGTTGGTTGAGCGTGAGACCTGTGAACCAAAAGGTCATGGGTTTGATTCCTGGTTGGGCAAATGCCTGGGTTGTGGGTTCAGTCCCCTGTCAGGCCACGGGCAAGAGGCAACTGATCAATGCTTCTCTCCCACTCTTTCTCCCTCTTTCCTTTCTTTCTAAAAAAAAAAAATATATATATATATATATATATATATATGAAAAGAAATCTGTATCTCATACCCCCAAGTAAATATTTATTAAAAGAAAAAAGATGGTGAGGTTCGGAGAAAGCACACTGTTGAAATGACTGTTTACATCCATCTGTTGAATTTTTGAAAATTGACAAGCTTTCTGTTAAGTTAGTGGAATTTTTTTCCCTCTTAATTAGCTTGTTCAAGCTGTCTAAAAATAGAAACTTGGAAAACAGAAACATGAAGTAAACGTGCACGTGGTTTTGTGAGTATCCATCTATGGGCTTGTTTGACCATACCTATTTTTCAGTCAGGCAGTCAAATTTTGATGCCTTGAAATGAAAAGATGTTATAGCAGCCTTTTTTTTTTCGTCACATAAAATTGTATTTTGTCCTTGCATTGACATATAACATAGGATCACCACCCATTTGTGAATAGAAAACCTGAGGTCCAGAGGAGAGGTTAGGTAGCTTCCTCCCCATCATCAATATTTATTGAGCATTTATGGTGTACTAGGCACAACAGGACATATAAAAAACCATTGTCTCTCCTCTGGAGAAGCTTCAATTCTAAAAGAAAAAATACACCTCTTCTGTTCGATGCTTTTGCATGGTACTGAGAAAGTAGTCTGTAGGGTGAACTTTTCATACAACTTAGCCCCATTACTTAAAGAAGAGAGGAAGAGGGAGAATTTAAAGACACACCACTCAGGATAGGTAGCGTTTACAGGGAAATAACACAGTCTCCTCAGCTAAGGAGAGATTTGCTGGAGGAAATAGGATGAGGGAGGTAGTTTGAGGTATGCAAGCAAAGGAAGCAGGGTATCCTCAGACCTGCTGGATAGTGGAGCCGGAAAGATTATGTGGCTTTTTTTCCAAGTGCATGGCCACCAAGTAGGAATGGTTGGTGACAAGGCAGAAGGGTAAAAAAGGTAATATTGTGCACTTGACAAATAGAATAAAGGCTCAAAGCTGAAGATAGGCTATAACAGTATCAAGAAATTCTTAAAAACAAAAATTATTTGGAAGCACAAAACTTAATAGTTAATGCTACTCCACGTCATGATCTTCTTGGCCCCTCCACAGGGCCAAGAACACTGTGGCTTCTGAAGGTAGCATATGCCATATTCTTTTTTTTTAATTATGTTTTATTGATTATGCTATTACAGTTGTCCCATTTCTCCCCCATCATTCCCCTCCACCCTGCATACCCCATCCCACCCACATTACTCCTCTTTAGATCATGTCCATGTGTCATAAGTTCTTTAGCTTCTACTTTCCCCACACTATTCTTGCCCTCCCCCTGCCTATTTTCTACCCACCGTCAATGTTACTTATTCTCTGTACCTTTTCCCCCCTCTTCTCCGTTGCTAACCCTCCATGTGATATCCATTTCTGTGTTTCTGCTCCTGTTCTAGCTGTTGGCTTAGTTTGCTTTTGTTTTAGGTGTGGTTGTTAATATCTGTGAGCTTGCTGTGTTTTTACTGTCCTATTTTTTATCTTCTTTTTCTTAGATAAGTCCCTTTAACATTTCATATAATAAGGGCTTGGTGATGATGAACTCCTTGAACTTGGCCTTATCTGAGAAGCACTTTATCTGCCCTTCCATTCTAAATGACAGCTTCACTGGATAGACCAATCTTGGATGTAGGTCCTTGACTTTCATGAGTTGGAATACTTCTTTCCAGCCCCTTCTTGCCTATAAGGTCTCTTTTGAGAAATCAGCTGACAGTCTGATGGGAACTCCTTTGTGGATGACTGTGCCCTTATCCCTTGCTGCTTCTAGAATTCTCTCCATTTTAATCTTGGCTAATGTAATTATGATGTGCCTTGGTGTGTTCCTCCTTGGGTCCACCTTCTTTGAGACTCTCTGAGCTTCCTGGACTTCCTGGAAGTCTATTTCCTTTGCCAGATTGGGGAAGTTCTTTACTATTTGTTCAAATAAGTTTTTCACTTGTTGCTCTTTCTCTTCCCCTTCTGGTACCCTTATAATTCGGATGTTGGGACGTTTAAAGATGTCCTGGAGGTTCCTAAGCCTCTCTTCATTGTTTTTGAATTTTTGTTTCTTCCTTCTTTTCTGTTTGGTTGTTTCTTTCTTCCTTCTGGTCCACTCCATTGATTTGAGTCCCAGTTTTCCTCCCATCACTAATGGTTCCCTGTGCATTTTTCTTCATTTCACTTATTGTAGCCTCCATGTGTTCCTCTAATTTGCAACCACAATCAACCAATTCTGTGAGCTTCCTAATCACCAGTGCTTTGAGCTGTGCATCTGATAGGTTGGCTATCTCTTGGTCGCTTAGATGAATGAGCTCTGGAGCTTTGATCTGTTCTCCCATTTGAGCCATTTTTGGTTTTGTTTTTTGGGGGGTTTTTTTTTTGGTCTGATTGCGGCTGTTACATAGTAAGGGGCGGAGCCTTAGGTGTTCACCAGGATGGGGCAACCCAGTTGTCTGACTGTAATGCTGGATGTGGGGGCGGGGTCCAAGAGGGAACAATGGCACTTGCTCCATGCTCTCTAGGATTCCAGTCCCTTCTGTTGCTTTCCCCAAGCAAATTGGGCCCTTCTGGTGCTGATTTCTGTGTGGGTGGGCTTGTGTACATTCTAGGACCCCGTGGGTCTCTCTAATGAACTCTCCTGTGAGGCTGGGATTCTCTCCCCACGCCTCAGCCCCCCCACAGGTGTTTTCAATTGGTGCTTTTAGGCTTTATTTCCCGGCGCTGGGGCCCTGCATTGCACAGTCTGTCTTGCTGCCCTTTTTTGCCTGGTTTATCTGTGCTCGAATGTGTGACTGCGGTCAGCCGCCTTGTGCGCCTCGCTTGGTCTGCTCGTTGCCTCCCCGCTCTTGGTAACTGCTGCCTGTGCACCTGGGACCACCAGCCACCTCCTTTTCCTGTCATGACCCCTCTCCATCGGCCACTGACACACCCCTCTTACCGGTCTGGGTGTATTGTTGTCGGACTTCCGTACAATTCAATTTTCTATCTGTTCTGTTTGGTGGGTTTTTTTTTTTTTTTTGTTCCATATTTTTGTTGTCCTTAATCTTGGTTGTGAGAGGAGGCACAGTGTGTCCACCTACACTTCCATCTTGGCCGGAAGTCCACAAATGCCATATTGTAAATTTTAAATGGAGCACCTTACATTTTTCTGGTCAATCCCCCTACTTCTAGAAAGCAAAAAAACAAAAAGCAACCCAACACCTTTCTTTGGGAGAGAGTGGAGGAGTATGGGATGTCTTGTAAGCAATAGTAGTTATATTAGTAGTTATTTTGTTATGATAAACTTTGTATTTAAACTTGGTAAAAGTCCATTAACTATCAAGGGGAGATAAAGAATAAATTTCCAAAGATGTACAACTTCTTTTAGAGAAGTTTCGGAACCAAAAGACTAATTTACAAGAAAAGCTGTAGAGAAGTCATTGAAAAATTCTTTCATAAAACTGTTATTCCACTTACATGAACTTATACATGTATTCTTAACCATTATGCTTAGATTGAAAATTTCATAAGACATTAAACAAAGCTAGGCATCTCAGTTATTTCCCTGTTAACCGTTTTTAAAAAAGGTTTTATTTATTTATTTATTTTTAGAGAGGGAGAAAGAAAGAGAAACATTGATGTGAGAGAGAAACGTTGATTGGCTGCCTCTCATACACGCCCGACCAGGGACTGAACCTGCAACCCAGGCATGTGCCCTAACCAGGAATCAAACTGGCGATCTTTCGCCTTGTGGGAAGATGCCCAAAGCACTGAGGCACACCAGTCAGGGCTCTCTGTTAACTATTTTTATAGCATATGCATGTTAGGCAAGTATCAAAAAAAAAATCATAAAAGCAACAACAACAAAAAGCCCTAAAAAAAGTTAAATACATGGGTCTTCCTTTCTGTTTTACTCCTGTGCTTGATATACTTGAGGTAATGAAGTCAAGCAACTCATTTTACTGCATGTTCTACATTTGTTCTTAGGTTGCCTAAAACATTTATGTACAAATAAAATGAGTGTAGCACAAATAACAAAAGTAGACAGCAGGCAACTTTACAAATGATGTAGTGTGAACTGTTTCTGCCCTTGCCCAGAGTACAGTGGCCACAACTGAAGGAACACTTGTGTGGCTGTAGTCAGAGGTGTGCACATGGAGACTGAGTGCCCCCCACACACACATGGTTCAGTGCGTGCTGCCATTTCACTAGGGGCCATCTATTTCTGCTGTGGCCTCCTGAGTGCTCCAGGAGCCCAGGTCACTTCTGAGGGACTGGCGCAGCCAGGAGTCTGGGACTCCCAAACCCAGGTGCCTCCTGTTCCTCCAGCTCCTGTAGAAAGCCCCCCAGTGTGATGGGTACTCGTTTAAATTATAAGTTTGTGATCTGAAAATCACCACCAACTCTGTTTAGAAGGCTGGGAACTGTGAATTAGGAGATTTCTTCTAATCTTAATGTCTGTGAAAACACTCCATGTCAAGAATTTAATGGACAGCCTGAACTGATGGATGGTAGACTTAGGGTTTGATTAGAAAACGAAAGAAAAAGGACTTACCTCCTTTGAACCAGACCCACTGCATTGTTAAAAGTCTCTCTGCCTGTGCCTGTTAGGTGTTTTCTGGTGACTCATTCTCAGCATGCCCAGGTGCTGGACCCTGCACTGTACCTGGGCACAGAGAGTCTCCCCAACCGGTCCTGGTCCAGGCAGTGTCCAGGCTGCACTTTTAAGCCCTCTGGAGACAGAGTAGGTCATTTAATTCTCCTCCTGTTCGAAGCAGTGCTAGGAGTTGGGTGCAGACAGGGCTGTAAACGTACCTACTTTCTCCTCATGGCAACCCCACTGATAAATGGAGCAGGGAGAAGCAGGCTCATCCTGAGGGATGGCTGACCATCTAGGGATGATGCATGATGTGGATGTAACATCATCTATAATTAATCAGTTCTAAGTACAGGATTCATCCTTCCTGTCACTCCCACCCCTCTTAAGGTAATATCCTCATTGCATTGTGGGGGTTCTGTAGCAGAGAGCACCAAATGGTGCAGACATGTTGGCTACAAAGGCCATGCGACAAATAGCTTTGGAATCTGATTGGGTACATATTGGCCTCCTGGCTGTGGGGCTTTGGGTATTTTAGCCACTGAGCTTCAGTTACCTTATCTCTAAAGTGGGGCTAATAATAACCCCTTGGCAGCCAGGTCGTGTTGTTTCTCAGACTCCAGTGCACATCAGAATCACCCAGGGTGCCTGTTAGACATGTTGCTGGGCTCCATACCCAGAGTTTCTGATTCAGTAGGTCTGGGGTGAAGCCTAAGAGTGTGCATTTTCAACCAGTTACCCAGTGTTGCTGATGCTGCTGGTCTGGGGGCCAATTTAGGAATCCTGGTGCAGAGGACTGAATGAGAAGGTGTGTAAGGGGTCAGCACCAGCTGGCTGTGCAGGGGAAACCGGAAAGCAGTTCTTTTCTGCTGTGACATACCTCTGAGTATTGCTCAGAAGCTGGTGTCATGGTGCTCAGGAATTTGGTTTCTCAAAGAGCTGTCTTCACTTTATTCTTCTGTGGTTTTGATTTGTACTGTGGTCATGGGCATTGTCACTCTGTGGGTCTGTAATGAAGGAATGTAAGGCGTCAGTACCCTTAAAGGGGCAATGAATTTCAGGTTGTACAAAAAGCCAGTTCATTCCCACACATCCAGCAAGATACTCGCTGTCAAGGCTTTTAGATAAGCAGCTGGGAAAGGGCCGGGTGTGGAGCTGGGCACGGAGCAGACTCCCATGGGGCTATAGGGGCTGGCCACTAGTGCTACTGGATGTTACTCTTTCCCCCTCACAGTTCTGAGTGATTTAATATTCCTTGGTGTTTAGAGTTTGGAGGAAAAAAGTGATTGCCCATGAAAACCAAACATTTGAGGGGTGTGGGACAGTGAGCCCTGCGTGGTTTTAGAATGTCTCCTGTGTCAGGCCCTCTGCGACTTTGTTTATGTACAGGGTTTAATTTAATTTTCACCATGGCCCTGAAAAGCCTGAAACTGTGTCTCTTTTTGCATGTGCAAAAACTCAGGCCCAGAGGGGTTAGCAACCTGCCCGGGCTGTACAGTCAGTAAGGGCCTCACTGGTGTTTACTGCTACCTGTGTCAGATCCAGAACCACACTGTTTCCCCTACCGAACTCTCTAGCCATTCCAGGTGCTTCCATTGTCTCACTACACCCTCACAGCAACCTTGGGAAGGAAGCCTTTCACAGGTGGGCACGCTGAGGCGCAGAGGGGTGGAGCCTACTCACCTGCATCTACCCGGAATTCATTCCCATACTTGTCTGATTTTGGAGCCTCATGAAGTTGTTTCTGTGATAACACCTCACCTTTCCATCCAGGGACACAGAATTCTGAGTCCTCAAGCTGCCTGGATGAGTGAGCAGGGACCTGGGGGACCCCAGTTGGTTTGGCTGGGAGAAAGTCTTTGTGGGCGTATATAGTTTTTGGTGTTTGTAAAGCTGTGTGAAAATAATTGCCCAAATTGCTCTTCAAGGAAAGGTACCATTTCCTTTTACTCTGTAATCCTGAAGTGGTGCACATTGGTTCTTTAAACATGACACACAGAAATTAAGTACTAAAAATCCTCTGGTAATGCTATTGTTAAAATGTGATCAAATTCATACAGAAGCACTTGATAACCTTAAACAGTTGCTTATGAATAAAGATATAAAGCATCCCCTTCCTCACCAAGCAGTGAGCCCATGACTCTTGTCACTGGGTCATTTCTGGTCTCACAGTGCCTGTGGAGGCTGGGCTGTGAGCCCTTTCTCAGGTTTTGGAAATCAGTTACCAAGCCAAGGGATGGTGAACAGTGATGTGTCAGTACCTGCCCTGCACTCCTTGGAGGCCCTGGAGGTTTGGACTTAAATGTTTTGTTTTGTAAACTCTTTAAGACTCTGAGGTGAATAAATCATGAGAGGTAAAGTTACCATGCAAAGTCTGCGGTGCCCTCCTACCCACACCCCCACCCCACCACAGTCACAGTAATAGAGGAGTGCTGACAGGCTAGAAAGGAACACTTCTGTTTGAGAGCAAGTCCTCCCCAGTGCCTGTTCGATACCCAGAGTTGTCCTGGGTATAAGAACTAATACTTTGGGTCCAAAAATTTGGGAAATAGGATCAGAGAAATATTTTATGCTACTTTATGGAAGGCAGTCTGGTTGATATAGAACCATGAACATTGAATCAAAGACAGTGTTATGACATTCAGCAGAATATTTGGGTCAGCGTCTGGAAATAGGCAACTTGTGATCGGTGTATGTGAAATGCTGCGTTTCTTGCCACCAAGAACTTAGTCTAATTGAGAAGACAAAGATAACAGGGAGAGAATAGGGTTTGAGCTGGAACTCAAAAGACAGGGAATCGTTTCAGGAGCAGAAGGCAGACAGGAGAGCATTTCAGACAGAGGGAACAGCAGGAGGCCAAGCTTGAGGTAGGCCTGGGCTTTGCCAGCAGGCAGGTGGGGCATGTGCCTGGTGCAGGCTGCCTGCTGGGGGTCTGCTGGGAGCTGAGAGACCACATGGTGGCAGAGGCCTTGGGACTTGGTGGGGGGAGCTCAGCGTTTGGGAGGGGGCCCTCTGGCAGGGGCCTTGTAAAGTGGCACCATTTCTGTGGGCAGGGGCCTGGCCAGGCTGCAGTTCTGGAGCCGGCACAGGGGTGTGTGTCAGAGAGGGGGGCAGCCAGCGCACGGTTCTGTCTGTGGGGAGCTCAGGGCCTCAGGGCTGGTTTGGGGATGTGCGTGTGAGCCCTGTGAGCTCGTGGTTCTCACCCTTGGGTGCACCTGCAGATCATGTGGCCTGGAGAGCTTGTTAAAATGCCCGTTACAGCTGCGTTCCAGACTGTGGATGGGGAAGCCAATAGCAGTTCCCAGAGTTCTCCCAGTGATTCTAATGCCTTCTGTGGGCTGAAAAGCTGAAAGGTGGGCTCAGGAGAGCCTCTGGGAGTGTCATGGGTTAGAAGCTGGGAGAAAATTGGAGCAGAGAAGGCAAGAAGCCTTTGTGGTGATGATGTCCAGGTGCTGGGGCCCTGAGAACTACAGAGTGACTGGATGGCTGGGGAAGAGGGGAGCAGCAGCAGACAGTGAAAGCAGATGAGGGCCTGGGCTGAAGTCTGCCTTAGCCAAGCGTGCACACAAGGTGATGAGAGAGGAGACTGTGACCCCCTGTTTGGGAGTGCCTCCTGAGCAGAGCACAGCAAGTTCACATCCATGTGTGCAAGCCTGCAGGCGGGTTCCTTCCTACATGCCTCATTGTAATGACTGCAGCAAACACTACTTGTAAAATTTAAAACTGCATTTCTTTAAGGTAATTATTTTAAGATGTAATGTAGAGTTCCTAATTTAGGTAGGTTCACTTTATTAAAGATTAAAAGTGAGGTGTTACCTGGTACATTTCATAAACATCATAATGCAACAACTTAGAACAGTACAGAAAAATTAGTTTATAGGCTAGTTCACTCAGTCTTTATTTAATGTCTACTGAGGACACAGTATCATGTGCTGTAATCTGGGAATACACAGGTGATAAGTTCTTGCCCCCAAGCAGCTGTGGTCTGCAGAGAGTGGCTCCTAATGTGGGGACAAGTCCTGTCCGTCCCTAGAGAGGGAGGTCTAGAAGGTGCTGTCTGGCTCTGAGAGTGAGCCTGGGTGTCAGAGAAGGCTTCAGAGTTAAGGATGAGTAAGTCCAGTCTGGAAAGAAGAGTGAGAATTCTGGGGAACAGCATCTTCCTCTTCGGAAGACTGCCAGCTGAGGGAACAGAGCTGTGACCCGGCCTCAGGGTGAAGCATCTAGCTTGGGCTGAGCAAGGAGGAGGGGTTGGACCAGGGGCAGAGCCACAGGCTGACCAGGCAGGACAGGTGCAGAACTTAGTGATATTTGGTTTGGGCTGTGGTTTTAACACAATTTTTCAGTGGCCAGTGGGCAGCGCCTTGCCTCCACTCTACCTCTAATCCAAGCAGCTCTGCTCTGATCTGAACATAGGGAACTAAAAAAGGCTTATTTGGAAAGTGATTCTCTGTTGCTTTAAAAAAAAAAATCAAAGTGATCTCATTGTAGTGGGTGCTAGGAGCCACTCTGGGTGGGAGAGTGCCCAGTGGGTAGCTGGGAGGGAGGCACTGGCCCTCCCTCAGGAACCTGAAAAAGCTCTCACTTCTGGCTGTTTGCAGGAGAAGGCAGAGTGGAAAAGGATTCTGTTCCATCCTGTACTCCAAGCCAGTCTCAGGTCCCACGGTGATGTCTAGGCAGTGTGCTCATGCTGTGGCTAACAGGTCCCTTGGGAATAGGATTCCTAGAGCCAAGCATTTTTGTTTTCTAGAAAACCCTGGAGAATTTTATGACCAGTTTGTAAAGGTACAGGACCTAGTAGTTAACCTAGAATGCATGCCAGAGCGTGTGTGACAGGCTCAGTGCTGGGTCCACAGGAGGGTCCCAACCCTCAGATCTCCTCAGTGTAGACTGGGCAAAAGTTGTCCATGCCTGATGCGTGATCAGTTTTGTTTGGACTGTATAGCACCTCTTTTTAAACATTAAAATTGGTTGCTGCATTAGGTTCCTGTGGCTGATGTACCCAATCACCACAAACACTTGGCTTATAACAGTGCAGGTTAGAAGTTCAGCACTGGCTTTAGGGACCAAAATCATGTTGTAGTGGGGCTGCACTTCTTTTGAAAGCTCTGGAGGAGGATCTGTTTCCTTACCTCTCCAGCTTCCTTGATTTGTGGCTCCTTCCATCTTCAAAGCCAGCTCCTCCCATCCTTCTTCTACTGCGTCACTCTGACACCGACTCCTGCTTCTCAGGACCCTTGTAATTGCCTTGAGCCGGCTGGATAATCCAGGATCCCCTCCCTACTTTAAGGTCAGCTGATTAGAAACCTTAATTCCATCTGCTACCTTAATTCTCCTTTGCCATGTAACTAGGATGGTGTGGATATCTCTGGGAGGCCATTACCCTGTCTTCCACATTGCCAACATGAAAATTAGAAGATCACATAGATGTGCAGTTTCATTGACAAATCAGAACACTTGGCAGCTGGAGGCCTGCACTGTTGCCTTGTAATACTGGGTCAGTGCCAGTGTTGGTACTGTCTCTGGACGGGCTTGCGTCTACCAGTCCTTCAGAGCCCCCACCCCTCCCAAGGTGCCCATTCGTTTTCCTTTGTTTCCTGGGCCCTGCTCTGGGGACCCTGGACCTTACACGTACCAGTCATGACAGCGTCTAGCACTCAGCATGCTGGAGCTTGCTTACCACCCTGTCCGGTGCTCTTCTCCTTGCTCCAGGGCCCCTCCCTGCCCCCAGACCTTTGTGCTGAATACTCTTCTGCCAGGCACACAACCCATCCCTCCTCTCCATGCCTGCATTTCCATGTCCCCCTCTCCCTGACCCAGGGCTCTACATTTTAGAGCATCTCTGATACTATTTTAGGTAGTGTTTGTACCATAATTCCTTTTTCCTTTCTCCTCTCCTCTGGCACCCCACACTAATATTGGGGTGGCCAAAAAAATCTGTTTAGTTTTTTCTGTAAAATAAATGACACATTTTTCATTTTTATCGATTACTTTATTGATTTGGATTGAGTGTGTTGCTATCTCCCACTATTGACTTCTAGTGGGTAAAAGCCAGGGTGCTGCCAAATATCTTCCAATGCACAAGACAGCCCCACAGCAAGGGATTATTTGGCCAAAATGTCAGTAGTTCCAAGAAATTTCTCAAACCACTTTTGATATGTTTGATCAGTCACAGCACCTTCTTCCTACACTGTGTAAATCTTTTTTTGCATTTCAGTGATGTTTTTACTTTTCTTGAAACAATAAAGCATAATGCACTAAAAATGTTATGTATCTTCTTCCAACTTCAATATTAAAATGGCTGCACAAAAATTCACCAGTGTTGTTAAGTTTTTTAAAATGCACACTGGTAGTCCTGGCTGGTGTGGCTCAGTGGATTGAGCACCAGCCTGTGAACCAAAGGGTTGTAGGTTTGATTCCCAGTCAGGGCACACACCTGTGTTGCTGGACAGGTCCCCAGTAGAGGGCGCGTGACAGGCAACCACATGTTGATGTTTCTCTCCCTCTTTCTCTCTCCCTTCCCCTCTTTTTAAAAATTAAAAATCTTTTAAAAAAATGCACGCTGATATGACAGTTGTTGCAATACAGTCTAACAAAATTGTTTCGAATGAAGTTAAAGACAACTATGCACTACTAGAGCAATCTTACTGAAAAAACTAAATGAACTTTCTGGCCAACCCAATACATCCTGTTATCTTCCATGTCTTGCATTTGTAAAAAGCAAGTCTTTATAATGTGCCCTTGGAGCAGTATCCATCAAGAATCAGAATCACACAGTAAGGTTTTAGGTGAAGCCACATCTTTCCTAGATAATAGGAAATGAGATAGAGACACTTGCCCACCCAATCTAATTCTAGCAGAGAGGAGGAGAAACATGAGGCAATTGTGATATTAACCTCTAGGGGGGTTACACATCTAGGGGGAGGGGCTGACCCTGGCCTGAAGGGGAGCTGTGTCTGCAGTGGTCAGGTATTCTGGGGGGGGGGGGTGTCTGCTAAAGGCATTTTAGTGAGAGATTCCCTCATTTCCTGACCTGCCCTCAACCCAAGTTGATAGGTGAATTTAGGGCAGGCAGCTCAAAGGCCTGGACAGCAGATTGGTTTGCTGTGTGAAGGACTAGGCTAGACACTGGGGAGTGCCACTGTCTGGTGGTCTGAACTAGGGCCTGGTGACCTTCTGAGGGCCCCTGGGTGTGGCCTCCTGTGAATGGGCCTGCCCTGGTGGCCCTGTACTGGGAGTCTCAGCAAAGGGCCCCAGGCCGAGTCCCTGGAGCCAGACAGTCTAAGTTCTTTACCCAGCATATCAAAAGTCTTTAGAAGCCTGCTTGAAACAAGGCAAAGCTTTTCACTAGGGAGGATTTCTAATATATAAAAATGGAATAGTCTGGTGCACTCCATCCTTCAGCTTCAGCAACTTCAGTCTAGGTCCCCACTACCTCCCACTAGATTATTTCAGCACGAATCCCAGGCCTCTCTTAGGTGACAAATGCTTCAAGTAGGTATCTCTGACAATATGGACTCTTTGGAAACTTTATTTTTTAAGTCAGCACTAACTACCGGAAGTTCTTACTCTGATTTAATATGTCCTGGGGTTAAAGCTTTTTTTTTTTTAGTTGTGGAATAATCATCTTTATACAAAATCTTGACTTAGGTTGAATTTTATTAGCATTTATATTAGGGCAGAACAATGAAAGCTTTGCTATTTTAATTTTTTCACTGCAAAGTATACATAAAATTCACCATGGTAACCATTTTAAAATGTAAAAATCAGTGGTACCGGTGCACTTGCAGCACTGTACCGTCATCAACACTGCCTTGTTCCTGGGGTTTTCACCCCCTATGAGGAAACCCCCACCCTCCTGGCCATCACTCTGCACACCCCTCTTCCCTCCAGCCCCTGGGGGACCATGCACTTGTGTTCTGTCCTTGTGGATCAGCCTGTGCTGGACATTTCATGCAGTGGAGTCATCCCATGTGTGCTCATAATGTTTTTCAGGTCCACCCATGCAGTGCCTGGGTCATTACTTCATTCTTTTTATGGCCAAGTAATAGTCCATGGTGTGGGTAGACCACAGTTTGTTTATCCATTCATCTAGGGGCAAGCACCTGGGCTGTTTCTGCTTTTGGCAATTGTGAGTAATTGCTACTTTAACTCATCAGTGCTGACTTTGAAATGTGATTTGCATGGATCATAAAGAAAATGTCATGTATGCGGGAGCAGGAGGGTGATTTACTCTTGATTTCATCACACATTAAAAAGAACTTACTACTGAAATGTAATGTACATAACAGAAAAGCACACAGGACATCATGTTGGTATATAAGCGGCTCAGAGGTCTCTTCTGATTCTCTTTGGCTTTGGTGGCTGTGGGTCTGTTTCTGAGGCTGACTTTGGGGGCATACCCTGTTCTTAGGCCTGAGAGACTGCAGCTGTAGGCCTGAGGGTGGTCAGTGGTCTCTGAGCACAGGCATCGAGGGGAATGCTTGGCAGTTTCTGGGACTTGGCCCCACCCCTAGTTATGGGGACAGATTCGGTATTCTTGGTGTTTTCATGACAGTCGTGACCGAAGAGCTTGTTTCCTGGACACTGAGTCAGTGCCATTGTTTACATAGTGAAACAGAGTCTGTGCCTTGTATTTTCATGAAAGCTTCCTGGAGTTCAGAATGGCAGGCTGGGGGCGAATTGCTGTCGCTGTCCGTGGGTAACGAAGTGGGTTTGGGAACATGTTTTATACGCAGGCAATGATTTTCCTTGGGAGTTTATTTCCAGCAAGGAGTTTGCAGACAGACCTAAGTAGCCTGGCGCTGATTCGAGGGCACCCTTCTCGAGGGCTGCTGTGAGATGAGAAGTAGCCCACTGCTGCTGCTTAGGTGGTGAGGTTGCTGCGCCCGGAGCACAGTCTGCACTGCATGACGCTGTGTGTCTGTCTCTGTTAGAGGACATGAGGGAGGCGGCTGTGTCAGTTCCCAGGTTGAGGAGAGGATTCTCCTGTGACTGGTTTGTTGCCATCTCATAAACCAGTGATTTTCAACCGGTGCGCCACAGCAAGAATTTGTAAAATATGCAGTACCTGATTATGTAGTCAGGGGCACTGACCTCTTCCCTTAGATCGTCAAATACAAAAATTACAACAGCCAAGACAACAGTAGCTGTCCAGTGTGAATGACTCAAAATTGTGCCTGTTTTGTTTTTTTTTTTTTGTTGGAGCTGCAAAAAAATATATTTTTTGGTGTGCCATAGAACTTTAGTAATTAGTTTATCTGTGCCATGAAATGTGGATGGTTGAAAATCTCTGTTTTAGACAGTGAGTCCTCTTTGCGTGGGCCACCAGGAAGCTCAGCTTGGAGCCAGTAGTTTGCCTTCACTCTAGTGTAGCCTGCACTTCGGATTGTAACCTTGTTTTCTGGCTTCGCTCCCCCCCTTCTATTTCCCTGTTGACTGGGTTTTTTTTCATTACATAGCAGTTGAGTGGATTTCTGTAAGCGAGTGATTCTCAACTTGTTTGCTTTACTTTAATCAGAATCACTTGGGAAGATTCTTTTTTAAACATGCCAGTGCTCGGTTGCCACCACCTTATGTTTTAATTGTTCTGAGATGGGGCTTGTTTCCAAACTCTCCAGAGGTTCAGGCATGTGTCTCCAGTTGAGAACTTGCTTATGTTAGGCCATTTCACATCTTTTTAGCAACAAGACAGTGATAAATATATTTTTTTAAAAAGGGAGCCTGGTACAGAGAGACTGAATGAAGAGGATTCTGTAGCTTCAGTGGTTTTCTTGAAGGTGGGAGCAGTGGGAAAGCTTGGAGTGGCCCCTCTTCTTGGCCAGAGCCACAGGAGCCTGAACTCCAGGGCCGGGGTGGGAAGGAGCAACTGGAGGCTGTGCTCTGACCATCTTGGGCCTGCCTAGTGGGAGTGCAGGTTTGCAGTAAGGTTTTCTGGGCTTTTTAGGACTCAAGTACCATATTTGGGACCTAATTTATGCTTAACGCTATTTGCTATGGAATGTAATTATAGAGAAGACCCAGTGTATAAAAGAAGTTTTTAAAGAGATTTTATTTATTTATTTTTAGAGAGAGGGGAAGGGAGGAAGAGAGGGAGAGAAACAGCAATGTGTGAGAGAAACATTAATTGGCTGCCTCTCCCATGTGCCCCAACTTAGGACCTGGCCCACAACCCAGGCATGTGCCCTGACCAGGAATCAAACCTGTAGCTGTATGGCTCAATCCACTGAGCCATACCAGTTAAGGCTGAAAATATAAAGCATGGTCTTTGCAACTAATCTTATACCTCCTGCACTTAAAAAAGCACTATCCCTGCCCTGGCCGATGTGGCTTGGTTGGAGCATTGGAGCATTGCCTTGTAAACTGGAAGGTCATGGGTTTGATTCCCAGTTAGGGCACATGCGCATGTTGTGGGTTTGGTCCCTGGTTGGGGTGTGTATGAGAGGGAACTGATTAATGTCTCTCTCATATTGGTGTTTCTCTCCCTCTCCAAAATCAATAAGCATGTCTTCAGATAAGGATTAAACAAATAAACATTAAGAAAGCACTGTCCCAGCTCTAAAGAGAAAACAGGAAATTATGAAAGAAAACATTTTTTCTTCATTTAAAAGCATACATTTTATTGGCAGAAGAAAATGGCAAGTAGCACAAGAAATCACTGTGTAACCTGACTGCAAGTGTTGGTCAGATTTTAACATTGGAAGAAAGAGTAACAAAGGTTTCTTTAAAGAAACAGAACCAGACCCATTATTCCCCATGGCACCCACGCCAAAAGAAAACCAGATTGTTTTTATTTAGTTCTTTTGCCTTTGAACAGAAACCTTAACTTTTTTTCCTTCACCGTCTGGTTATCAATAGTTTTCAAAGACTACATTAAGGCAGCTCTACTAAAACAGATTATGTGCAATGTAGTCTTTCCAGGCTGATTTTCTTTTTTGTACTGTCTGGTGGAGACTGTTTCGGGTTCCTGTTTTAATGGCCATCAGAGAAAATTTAGGAAGTTCTTTCAGTTGTCTGTTCAGTCCCCAGAGGTCCTCATGGCCTGTGTGGCTGTCCTGGGATGGCTCAGAGCTTTCCCTTGCTTGAATGGCTGTGCTGGGAAGAGGTCAGCTGCCTCCTGCGATTCATCCCCTACTCTCTTGCTGTATGTGGTGAGGGCCTGTAGCTTCCGGAGGCTCCAGGAGGCCAGGAGGGAGCTCTGCTGGGGGAGAGGCCTGGTTGGGTTGATAAGGGTCTATTCACTTGCCAGCCAGAGGCTATAGTGCTGGTGCCCAGGCAGGAGTGCGGAGGTGAAATGTCTGGTGGGGAGGATGGTTTCAGGACTGGATGATGGAAGCACTGCACATACTTCAGAGACTTTCAGAGGCAGGTACCCTAGCTCCTTGGGCAAAGCCACTTAATGTTCTCTGGGCTTCAGTTTCCCCACCTATGATAAAAAGTCAAAGAGAATGAATAAGTGATATCCAAGGCCTTCCCTGCACCCAAATGCTTTGGTTTTGTGTCTTCAAAACCTTCCATTCTTAGGTAAAAGCAGCATTCAAGCTGGCAGGTGTTCTGTGTTTTCTGAATGTATGTTTTTTCCATCTGGTGAACTTAGGTTGGCTTGGCTTGGCTTGGCTTGCTGAGAAGTTGGTAAATGGGGTTTATCAACTCTCCGTTCAGGAGTCTTCAGGAAAAAGGGGCCAGTGCCTCAGAAAATGTGTTTGCCTGAGGCTCACTAGCTCACTGATTCAACCCAGAGAGCTGGTCCAGGTTGTAAGTCAACCTGGTCATTTCAGGGTGACTCATGTCAACCTGTGGTTGTTGAGCCAATTCTGTGCCAGTGGGAATCCCCAATTTGGGATGCAGTGAAGAAGGAAACTTGATTCAGTGCAAACAGCTCAAGTGTGACACAGCAGGCCTGCAAAAACAGCAGGGCTGTGAGGTAGCCCTGGGGCCTGACCCCTTTCTGGCTAGACAGCTCTGCTTTACTCTACTCTGCTCCACTCTGGCAAGATAGCTTCAGTGTTTCAGCTTAGCCTAGGAAACAGTCGTCAGTCTTGGGTGGGAAGGGAAAGCATGCTTTCAGAGCCAGAGGAAAGCTGGCTTCTATAGGCAGGAGTCTCCACCCTGGTATCTGATTGGTCTGTCCTCATGCAAATAAGGACTCCAAATATCCAGTTTTGCTGGTCCAAGACACTTTCCTGATTGGTTAGAATGGGAGCTGCCTTGATTGGTTGATGAAGATGGTGATGGGGATGTAGTTGTGCAGCTCCAGTTGGACAGGGAAAGTCTCCGTTCTATTGGTTGAAATAAGGGCTGATCAGAGGGCAGGGACACTGTGCAGGCAGGCAGGCAGTGCAGGCGTCTCCCTGAAGTGCAGTTTGCTTGAGAGGCCATGTGTAGAAATGGCTGCTACAGTGGATTTTTAAACTTGAGCCCAGTTAGCAACCAGGTGCCCTTCCTAGTAGGTGTCTTCTTTCTCGGGGTCCACACCCATGAGATGTTAATGTCTAGAAATTTCCTTCTGGGGCCTTGGCATTGGTGCTGCATATGCATAGTCAGAGGGGTTGTTTATGCCTCCCTGTGAGTGGGTCTCCCAGGCTGAGAAAAGGTCCCTGACCTCCCACCCATTGGTGTTAGGCCCTACTGACTGGTCACAGAGTCAACTCTGGTAAAAAGATGTCTGTCTTCCCAAAGACCACACACTCTGGGGGACAATGGTCCTGCTATGTGCAGTGTTTAGTGTGGGGCCTAGACTTGTCATATGAGGTTTGTACTTGTGTGCCACAGTTCACTACCAACTGGTAGATATTTAAGAAATCCTTTCAAAAGAAATTTAAAGGCCAGCCTTGGCTGCTGCAACTCAGTTAGTTGGAGCATCATCCAGTTGCTGAAAGGTTGAGGGTTCAGTTCCTGGTCAAGGTACATACCTAGCTTGTGGGTTCAATCCTTGGTCCAGGTTGCACACAGGAGGCAACTGATCTGTGTTTCTCTCTCACATCAATGTTTCTCTCTCTCCCTTTCTCTCTCTCTAAAAGCAATGAAAAAAGTGTCCTCTGGTGAGGATAAAAAAAACAAAACAAAACAGAAAAAAGAAATTTAAAGGCCACTATGAAGGATTTTTTTTTTTTAATCTGGAAGAAAATAGTACTTTAAAACTTAAAAAGGGAAACAAAGGTCTTCATTAAAAGAAGAGAAAAACCTCATTCTTTAACACATCAGCTTCTGAATCAAGA
This sequence comes from Anoura caudifer, assembly GCA_004027475.1. NCBI lineage: Eukaryota > Metazoa > Chordata > Mammalia > Chiroptera > Phyllostomidae > Anoura > Anoura caudifer. The sequence goes on along the minus strand of PVKU01003393.1, from coordinate 82,343 downwards.
TCTTGGAAATAAGAATTAAAAAAAAAAACAAAAAACCAAAAACTAAAACTAAACTGCCCTGTGAATCTTATGGAAATAGAATTTGGAATCGGTCATCCCAGTTCTCTCCTTGTAGTAGGAGAGGTGGGAGTGCTTTTGTTAAATATGAGTACAGTGCCTTGTTGTGTTGGCCTCTTCTGAGCATTGAGTTACTGCGGAGGGAAATCTCCAGACAAATGAATATTGCCTTTTTGAGGACCGAAGCCTTTCCTTTTCATCTGCAGCTTTTGCTGTTCCTCTTTACACTTTCACACTTGCCCTGTGCCCCTGTTTCATAGAGGCCAGACTGGCTGGGCTGGCAGCTGGTTGGGAGAACTGGCTTCTGGGTGAAAGGCTGAGGTGTTCCTGGAGTGAGGCAGATGGCATTGCTCTCAGGGGCTTGCCGTGAGACCGCAACTTCTCTCACCCCTGCATGCCTGGAGCAAGAGTCCAAGTCCTCTGTGATTGGCATCCAGGGCCCATTCCTGTTAGGTCTGTTTTCTTCTCTTTTGACTTCACCCCTCACTGCTTTCTCTCTTCACTGGCCAAGCTGGGTGCTGGAACACATTTTGCCTACTGGTCACCCGCTGTGGCTGCCCCTTTGCATGCACCTGGCCTGTATGTACCTTTTAGGCTTCCATCGTAGGGTATCATCCATCGGGGTTTTTCTGCTCCCTGTGGGCTGTGTCACAGGAACTCTTTGCTGCTGGGGTTATGTCTGATTAATAGGTATCCCCCAGTGCTGTGCCCTTGCCCCTGATTATAGATTGGAGATACAGAGCTACTCAGGGCTGCACTGGTTGATGGGGGTAGGGGAGTTGCGCACAAATCTGTGGGCAGTACCAGGAAGAGCAGTGCCAGGAAGAGAACCGCCAGGAGCAAGACAGCTCACACCAGCTGGATAGCAGGTTGTCTGGGTGTGTGGACAGCTAGGGAACCCCATTCACAGCCTTCCAGGTGTGAAGTCTGAGAGGCCTGGAAGGGACAGACGCAGGACAGTCCAGTGGTTTCTGGCCTCTAGATGCGGTGCAGGGCTCTGACACAGATGGCAAGAGGAAGGAAAGGGAGAGCTGGGCTGACTGCCGTGCCAGTGCTGCTCACAGTTCTCACTGCTCAGGTGTCAGCGAACCGTTTGCCAAAGGCTTTTATGTGGCTTTGGTGTTTTTTTAAATGAGCATGAGCCTTTGTTTTTAAGTAATGCTCTTTGAGTATGCAGTCCATTCACATCTTTCTAAAATGAAAAGATATTAAAGTATACTTTGAGAAATCTTACCCATCACCTCTGATCTCATCTGCCCCATCCCCCTTCTCCCTAATATAATAGTTAACATTCTTCAGTAGTTTGAATAGCTTCCCAGTGTTTCTTTATGCATATAAAGCAAACACAAATTTATATTTTTATTTTTTTCTTTTTGTTAAATAAAAGTCAGCACACTATATACACTGTTCAACACCTTGTTTTTTTACTTGCCAATGTAGTCTAGAAATTTCCATGTCAGCATGTGGAGGATCATTGACAGTCTCCCTTTCAGCTATTAGTATTGTGAAGTTGTTCCTTATTTTGGAGGAACAAAAGTTGTTCCTTTTGTTTTAAATCCCATTCCCTATAAAAAGGCATTCGGACATGTTTCCAATATGCTATTTCCTGCTGTACCTGCAAGGAGTTATCTTATCTCTGTGCTGTCTCCACATGTGCCGGTGAACCTGTAGGGTAGCATCCCCCAGAGACATCGCTGGGTTACTGGGAAAACACATTGATAACTTTGATAGGTTTTTCTAAGCTGCCCTCCATGGGGTGATTCCACTTTGCACTCCTGCCAGCAGGTGTAAGTGCCTGTTTCTCCATCACCTCACCAACAGAAGGTATAGTCAAACGTGGATTTTTGTCAGCCTGACAGGTGGAAAGAGTAGCTCAATATAGTTTTAATTTGCATTTTTCTGAAGTGTGAGTGGACCATGTTATTATATGTTTAAGGACCATTTGTACTTTTTAAAAAATATATTTATTTATTTTTAGAGAGAGGGAAATGGAAGGAGAAAGAGAGGAAGAGAAACATCAATGCATGGTTGCCCCTTATGTGCCCCCTACCAGGGACCTGACCCACAACCCAGGCTTGCGCTCTGACTCGGAATCAAACTGGCAACAACTTTGGTTCTCAGGCCTGTGTCCAACCCACTGAGCTGCACTAGGTAGGGCAGACTCTGTGTGGACTTTGCTTGTTTTTCTCTTGGGGTATTTGTTGCTTATTTTTCTCAGTTTTTGTGAATGGTTCATCTTTTCGGAAGGTTAGTTCATTGTGTTATGAACTGTTAAATATTTTTTTCAGGCTAGGAATTATTCTGATATAGTCACATTTTTTAAGTCTCCCCTACCCCCAACCCTCCAACCCGTTTCCTGTGTTTGATGGTTCAGACTGTGGCCTTGGGACAGAGTCTGGTCACTGTTGGGACAGAACAACTCTGGTTTCTTCCAGGATTTTAAGTTAATTGGCCACAGACATGTTTTCAGCACGAACATGCAGTAGTGTGGATGTGTTTGTGTCAGGATGGGCTCTGTGTTGCTGTGGAAACAACCAGTCCCTCATATCACTGTGGCCCAACACGGCACATGCTTATTTCTTGGTCATGCTGCAGGTCCCGTGTGTAGTCATGAGTTGTTCATGGACCCAGGATAATGGAGGCACCATCATTTCTTGGTGGTGGTTGTTAACAGCTTTATTGATACACAGTTTATGTACCATGCACTACATTTCAGTTCTGTTAGTTTTTAGTATCTTTAGAATTGTGCACCCAGCAGCCTAATCTTATTTTAGAACACTTCATCAGCCCGAAAAGAAATCTCGTACCCATTAAACAGTCATTCCCCCAGCCTCCTCTTCCCCCCAGCCTCTGTAATTATCAATCCACTTTCTGTCCCTGTGGATTGCCTATTCTGGACATTTCTTTGAAATGAAATTATACAATAGGTGGCCTTTTATATGTCTGGCTTCTTTTACTCAGCATATGTTTTCAAGTTTCCTTCACATGGCAGTATGTATCCAGTCTTCATTCCTCTTTGAGGCTGAATGATCTTTCATTGGATGGACTTGCCACATTGTATTTGCCTGCTCACCTGTGGGTGGACAAGGTCACTCCTCCATTCTGGCTACTATAAGTGATGCCACTGTGAACGTCAGTGTGCAGGTTTGTGTGTAGCCACGTTTTCCTTCCTCTTGGGTGCATAAGGAGGCTTCCATTTTTACCACCACGTTGAAAAGGACACGTGGAGAATTGCACATTGGCTTTTTTAATGTTTGACAAAAAGTGACACACACATACTTCTATCACATTTTACTGGCTATGCTATAACTGACCTCAGAGGGACCAGAAATGCAATTTTTTCATAGGCCCAGAGGATGGGAACTGGACGTATTTGGTGCATAGAAGTAATTACTATAGAGGAGAAGAGAAATGGACATTCCTGGGACCCAAGAGACTGATTCTGAAGGGGTTCATTAGCTCATTAGTAAGGTGGGAATTCCAGGATGGACATTACCTACAAATAATGGTTCAACCTTGAAAGCTGGTTGGCAGAAAGACCTTGAATTTTTCAAGGAGCAGCTTAGAAGGATGATGACTTTGGAGAGGAAAGGGGCAGCCCCATGGAAGTAATGTCAAATTAGTTTAGGACAGGGCTCCATCTGAGTTTGCCCAGGAGGCACTATGGTTCAGAAAGGGGAGTGCAGACTCCCCCCACACTCCAGCTCTGTGACTTGGGCTGTGACTTGTCCTCGCTCTTCTCACCAGTAAAATGCCTCCCTTGCAGAATTGTAGTGCATAGTAGGCACTGAGTAAATTATAGTTGTCACTTTGGTGAATGTGACCTGCAGCAGCCTCATCTGTGGTCACTGAGTGAGCATGCCTGGCCTTTCCTGGGCCATCGGTTAATGTTTTCCTTGTGAAGCATAAATGTTCTCATGGCCTGGTTCTTCTCGGTGGCTGAGGAGGAGGTTGGTGGCATTGATGTGGCCGGTGAATATTCCCAGGCAGACTGGCAGTTCTTCCTCAGCCTTGGGTAGAACGAATTTCTAAACCAGAGGATTTTCTGGGCACTGGAGATGCTTAGCAGACCTGCGGATGCATCATTGTCAGTGCTGGAAACGAAGCCCTTTATTATTATTTTTCTAAACAAAGTAGGACAATGGCAATGTAAACATTATTGGAACAAAAGCATTTGGCTATTGGAGATAAAACCAAAAGGAAAATAACAACTTCCCTTTCTTTTTGGTTTTTGTGTTTCAATATTTGGCAGCATTCTAATCTTTTAAGAATTAAAAAAAAAAAACCTATGGTATGTGAACTGTGTTTTGTTTCTGCCTATTAAATTCAGTGTGAAATGGACTCAGAAATCTCCCTGTCCAGCCCCTCATCAGCTTGCTCCTAGTTTTGCTTTCCTTTTGGAGGAAGTGACAAGTGACCAGCAGAGCCCGAAGCGGGCTTGTCAAAAGCATGGGGGCAAATGGGGACCCTGTGGTAGAAGAGGTTCCACCAGCTCATCCAACCCCTCATGTTTGTCACCTGTGAGCGTCACAGGCTACCATGCCCATTTCCCAGAGGAGGGGACAGGATTCACCCAGGCAACTTACCAAGTGGTGGGGAGAGCAGCCATCTTTCCACCCTACCAAGCTGTTATTTCTAAACCACAACAGTATCTGCAGGCCATATTTTATGTTCCATAGTGCATTTGTGACTCCTTGATTTAGAGTTTGGAGAGGGAATGGAGAGGAACAGAGAGATGGGGAGGGGGCTGCTAGCAGGTGGGGGTGGACGGGTGCCCTGTGAGTCATTCATTCCTGTGGCAGATGTGTGCCAGGCTCCATGCCAGACCCTGTAAGACAGGCAACAGTTGGAGACAGCTGGGGCCTGTGTCCTCCGAGAGCCCACAGTCAGAGGTTGTGGGAGGAAGGAAGGAGAGGAGAGAGGGTGCTGGAAGTCCAGGTGGCAGCAGGTGGTGGCACCTCCAGCAGAGAATCCCTGGAGGAGAGGAGAAGGGGTGCTGGTGGGGAGTTGGGGGTTGGGTTCAGTTCTCTCTGGAGACTGGAGGTAGGGTTGGTGTGCCACGTAGCATCATCTACAAGGGCACCTGTGCCGTTTGTTCATTGGCATCATTAGGAGAAGGCATGGTTCTCGCAGCCAACCCCTGCTGAACATAGCGCCCAACAGTATGCTTCTCAGAATATCTTCGGGTCTCTTCTCTGTCCCTGTGATTGTCATCGCTCCCTGAAACCTCTCCACTCTCTCCTCGCCTGTGCTGGATGGTTCTCCTGTCTCCACAACTTCACTGCTCCCCCAGCACCCCTTGGGCTTTGTTGACGGAAGCTCACCACCTTCTGACCTTTGTCCTTACCCATTCTCCACTGCTGTCCGCGGTCCCCTCACCTTCTCCCAGAGGGATGTGCCAGCCCCAGCACCCCTCTCTGCCTTAGGTGCCAGCTGCCACTTGGCCGTCTCCATCCTCAATGCCTGTCTCCAATCACATGTGTCTGAAACAAGGCTACGTGCTCTGCTTCTTTGCTTCTCCTGAAATCTGCACACCCTCCCCACATTTGCTCTCTGTTAAAGGTGCCTACGTCCTCCTGGCTACTCCCACCTCCTTGCCCAACCCCACGCTGACATTTGGTTGTCACGGCTTGGTCCTCTTGCTCTGTGTCTATATTTGTTTCCTTTTGTCATTCCCCTGCTGCACTTGGATTCCGGCCCTAGTCTCTTCTCATCACATGTGTGGGCTTCTAAGTGGTCTTCCTATCTCTATCATCCTCCCTTTGGCCCCAGCCCTCTCCCCCTGCTGCTGCTTGGTCAGGATTTTAGGAACATTGTCCTGACAGAATCACTTCTCTGCTCCTAAGCAAAACAGAAATCAGTTAGCTTTGCCTTCAGCAGTATTTATTTGCTAAAATAATTTTTTAAGTCGTACGCAGTTGAATGTTACTAATTTTAATAGTTCTTTATCCTGAAAATACTGTAGTACTTTGGCAGTTCCTCAAAAAGCTAAATACAGAGTTATCATATGACCCAACAGTTCTACTCCTCAGCGTATACCCAGGAGAGCTAAAAGCATGTGTCCACGCAAAATCTTACACACAAATGTTCAGAGTAGCCAAAATGGAAACAACCCAGATGTTCTCTGCCTGATGAATAGATAAATAAATGTGGCATAGCCATACAATAGAAAATTATTCAGCAATAAAAAGAAATGAAGTACTGATACAGAATACAACATGGATAGACCTTTAAAATATGCTAAGTGAAATAAGCCAGACACAAGAGGCCATATATTGTATGCTTTCATATATTTAAAATGTTCAGAACAGGAAAGTCCATAGAGACAGAGGGATTTGTGGTTACTAGGAGCGGAGGGAAAGGGGCTGCTCTCAGGGTCTGTTGTGACTGCTAACTGGTAGATGCCACGGTTCTTTTTGGGTGGTGGAAATGTTCTGGAATTAGTTAGCGGTTATGGTTGTACAACATTGCAAATACACTAAATTGTAAGTGTGAGTGGTATACTTTAAAATGGTGAGTTTTATGTTATATGAATTGTATATCAATAAAAATAAGCAAAAAGACAGCCTCCACCCCCACCAAGCATCACAGCAAACAGACCAGCACTATTTGTGATAGCAAAACTCTGGGAGCAGTCCAGATGTCCATTGACAGGAGACTGCATCGTGAAGGTGTTAAATAGGAACGTAGTCAGATATTATATATTATACACAGAAGTGAAAATGGATGAACCACAACTAGCTATACATAGTAACATGGCTAAATCTCAGAACCATTACTACTAAATGACAAAAGCAAGTTATAGAAGACCATATATTGTTTAGTTTTACAATACTTTCAAAATTTTTTAAAATTTTCTTTTAAGATTTTATTTATTTTAGACAGAGGTGAAAGGAGGGAGAAAGAGAAGGAGAAACCTCAATGTGTGATTGCCTCTCATGCACCCCCGTACTGGGGACCTGACCCACGACCCAAGCATGTGCCCTGACTGGGCATCAAACCTGTGACCATTTGGTTCACAGGCTGATGCTTAACCCACTGAGTCACACCAGCTAGGTGTTCCCCTCCCCTCCCCTCCCCTCCAAAAAGCAAGGGATCAAAGAACCGTGAACTTGAGCAGTTTTCCCATGGAAGAGGGAGGTATGGAGGGACTCCTTGTGCATGCACTGCAGTCCTGCCTTAGGCCTGGGGGCTGGTCTCACAGGTGCTTGTCCTGTTTGTGCCTCTGCCCCACATGTAGTTCGTACTTACTCTCTTCTGAGTGCCCAGCAGTACATAACAATTTAGAAAACAGAGGAGCCGCAAGAAGTCATTAGGGCTGGTTCTCGCTTTTTCTGGGGCAGATTCTGACATTTAAGAGTTAGAAGGAACATTTCCTCCTAATATCTCCAGTCAGTGTTGCAGAGTAAATAAAACACTGGGAGTGGCTCCAGCAGCAGAGGAAGGAGGGAAATAATATTTTTATTCTGTACCAAAAAAGGAAGTTTACCTTTCAGTGAGACTCATTTTTTTTTTTCTGAGTGGTATTTCAGATGACAGCTATTTCAAAGGAATGCAGACTTCTTGGGTTGTTGAAGTTGATGTGACTGATTTAGTAGCAGACAGTTAAAGCCAGAGAGACATCATTTCTTAAGCATGTGAGTTCTGAAGAATGCATTTTTAAAAATAGTTTTGGAGTGTCTGTGGTATTTGAGACTTCCACCCTGACTGATTCCATTGTATTTCCAGTCTGTAAAATCATACACATTTCAAGGGGAAGCTTGATTTGAAGAACATTATAGCCTTTGCCTTTTGTTGGCCTTGCAGTATGGAGCGAGGTGGCCAGGGTCTGATCCTGACATGGCACTGTCCCTCTCTCAAGCCTTGGCGTCTGCACACAGCGAGCCCTGAGGCCCTCACAGCTCCAGCGTCCTTGCCCCTGCTCACTTGAGTGGTGAACTGGCTGGGGAAAGACCCCTCTGTGGCCAGCTGAACACGGAGGGGTTAGAAAGACAATTGCTTCTCTTCTACCCCTTGGCCTCTTAAATGTTTAGATAAGAAGGGCTTTTTTAAAGGCCTACAGATTCAGCAAGGACAAATTTATTGTTCCTAAGACTTTGAACAGTGGATTTGTTGAAAGCCAAATGGAATAAGAAATTGGGATTAAGAAGATGAGACCAGAAGCCAGAGGTCTGGGATCAAATCCTACCATGTGTTGGCAGTATAGCTTGGGCCAGTTACTTAACCTTTCTGTGCCTCAGCTTCCTCCTCTGTAAAATGAGGATGATAATAACAACTCCCTGTAAGACAGTTACGAAGAGTCAGAGAGTAGGTTTGTGTGACATTGTTTGGACATGCCTGGCATATCATCAGAGTTCAGTTAGTGTGGGCTAGCTTCTAGTTAGCGAGCCTCTCCCATTTTGTATTACTCTTCTAAGTCTATCCTGTCATGATTACTAGTGTCTAAGAATTAGCATGTCTGAGAATCTTCTTGGAAATGCCTGCTATGAAGGAGAAGAGCTGGTGCCAGTGACCATGTGAAACAGCTCCATACATAGGAGCAGGAAAGAGTTTCCTGGACAGCACACCTGCCAAACTGGGAGGTGACTTCTGCCCAGCATGCTTTTCGTGCAGTGCTCCTGTAGGCCTTCATCTCCTGTCTTGGAAGTTCTCTCTGAGCTGTCCTAGGGATATGCTGAGAAACATTCTTCCAGCCGTACCCTCTGGGGAGCTGGGGAGTGGAAGCAGATGTTTGGACACTCACTGCTTGCTGGTCCCTCTCAGGCCCTCCTTACAGCAACCCTGAGCAGCAGCTGTTGTCACTGCCATTTGGCAGGTGTAGAAGTAGAGGCTCAGGAAAGCTCTCTGACTTGCCTTAGGTCAGCCAACTGAAAGGCAGGATGTAGACCTATGTGGTCAGAATAAGAAATACCCACTTTAGCCCTTGCCTGCTGCCTCCGGGTGGCTGGCTCTGCACCCAGGCCCCAGCTGGCAGGGTGTCTGGTGGTCTCTGCGGCACACGTACTGCCCACGTGTGCAGTCCCCTGGCTCTGGCAGCTCTTCGTTCGCATGGGGAGTGTTTCCTGAACTCCAGGTCCAGACCGCCCTTGTCCTCAGGCGTACAGTCAAGGAGGGGCGTGCAGCAGCTGTTTTTAACTTGGGCGACAGATCAAAAGGTAGCCAGGGACTAGGAGATTCCAGAGTTCACTTCGGTGGTCTCTAAGGAGATAGGTACCAGCTGAATCCACAGTTGAGGATAATTTTTTTTTCTTTTCTTTTTTTCTTCTGTGTTCATTCACTTAGAAAATGCTTATTGAGTGCCCACTGTGTGCCAGCCCCTGCTCTGGGCGCTTGGGTTCAGCGGCAAATATGTGTAGGGCCCTGCCTGTAGAGAGAGCATGAGGGGCATGGAGGTAAACAAACACACAGGAACACGAGCAAGAAAATGTCCCCTAGAGAGGAGGGCCCTGCCAGGAAGTGAGACTGGCGATTTTCCGATTTTACGAGGGGGCTATGTGTCAGCTGAGATCTGAATGACAAGAAAGAGCCAGCCTAGTGGCTGTCACAGGGAAGGTGGCCTGTGGAGGAAGCCGGTGGGTGGAGCATGATGCAGGAGCCAGTTTGGTGTGTGGGTTGCTCTCAAGTGACAGTAAGTGGATTGTTCTAGTGACAAGGGAAGTGACTGGAAATAGAGTATGGCACCGTGGGGACACATACAGAGTTAGCCTTCAAGTCTTGTCTTTCCCCAGGAGAAGGGGCCAAATTCAGGGTAATTGGCTTATCCTGTGACCTTCTGCCAGGTGAGGCTGCCTTCTGGGCTCTGGGGCTCTGGCTTACAATCCTGTGCTTCTCAGTGTGTGGGTAGGGACCACCGGACATCAGCCATCATTATGTGAAGCTCATGGAAGTAACTCCCTTGGCTGCCCCTGGAAATCTGCCTTGTTCCTCCATAGCTGCCAGTGGGAGGGTCAGCTGTGACCTTTCAGAACTGCTGGTTTAGGGGCAGAGGTGAGCAAACGACTCATTTTTCTCATGGCTTTGGATTTATATTCACAGTGTGGAAATACTTGTTCCTTACCTGCAGGGTTTCTTTTGGCAAGTGTCTTGGGCTCCTTTTGAGGAAAGTATTAGGTTGCTTCTATGACATAACACATCCGTGGGATCCTGGCAGAGGGGATGCACCACTCCCTCTTCTCACCTCCAGCCTCTCCCTGGTGCTGCGGGAGAGGGTGGCAGCGAGGCCCGCAGTGCTACCACAGCGGCCAGCCAGGTCTGAGGTAAACACAGAACGTGGGAATTCTGGGTTTTCCCATGTAGCTCTGCATCTTTTTCAAATGTCTCAAGCTGGAAAATTGTACTGACCAAATCGTAATCCATAGCTACGCCCTGCTTCATGGGGCGGGGTGGGTGGGTGAAGTCATGAAATGCCCTGTTTTATGGCTCCCAGTCTCTAAGGGGCATTGCCATCTGCCATTGGTGGGTATTTCCAGTAGCTGAGTCACAGTGTTAGAAACGGAGACCCTCTGGCCCCAGGCTCACACACAGGCTGCCTTTCTTGGAGGAGGAAAGTGTTCTGAGGGCTGCTGCATGCACTTCCAAAGGCCTAAGGGAAACTCTTACTTTTGGCTGGGTACAGCGCCCCAGGCCAAGAGAAACATCTGCTGCTGGACTTGTGGCTAGAACTCTACCTGTGGCAGGGGCTGGCGGGAAGTTTGGGCTCTCTATGACAACATGGAAACGGTAGGGAAGTGAGTCGTTTGTCAGAAAGGGGGTCTTGGGAATTCAGGGTTTGTGCTGCAGAGTGGTCACAGCGCTGGACTTAGACCCCTGGTTTCTTGTGTCCTAATTCTTCTGTGCTCTGTCACCACAGTTTGCTTTTTGGTGTGGTTTTTAAAGAATGCTGTCCCTGATTTGTCAGTTGCAAAACTACTTGGAGGAGTAGAAGAGAGGTGGAAGTGCATTAAGTAATTCTCTCTCCATGATTATGCACCCCCTTGGCCCAGTCATCAGTAGGGGGTGGTGTAGCTCATCACACTCCCATTTCCTAGTCTGGGGAAGTGAGGCTCAGGGACTGCAGTCAATGGCCAGAGTGCAGCTGAACAGCCAGAACATCAGGTCTCTTGAGCCCGGTGCTTGCTTCATAGGGCCTTTAAAAATGGCTGTGTACCCTGCAGCCATAGGCTGCTATTCCCAAAAACTAAATGGTTGGAACATGTTGGTAAAGAAAATTGAAGTTTGTTATGTGTGCTTTTAGTAGTTGATTTCTGCTTTTAGAAAAATTAAGAACAGGTGAAGTCATGGGAGGTATCTGATCTAGTTTGAGCTCTCCTGTGACTGTCAGATCCTGAAAGAAAGCCACTCAGGTGGCTCTTTGTAGGACGACGATGTCCTGCCTTGTGTCAAGGGTGGCATTGTCCAGCACAGGGCGCTGCCCAGTCAGCCCTCCACAGCTCCATTTGCCCGCAGGTTAATTGGCACATCCCTCAGGGCTCTTCTGTGTGAGAAGGGAGTGCAGGGACAATTTACCTTCTTTGTTATCTATAAGTCAACTTTAAGATGTTTGTTTTCCCTTGAAATTCTTTAAATGTGTGTGCAGTTTTTTTAAGCCCACATTTTGGATAGTAATATTAAATTTGATTCTCTACCCAACAAGAAACCATTGAAATTTAAATGCCCACATTCGGTTAGTGAAGAGGACTTTGTTTTGGCAGACCCTTACTGTTTTTCTGGTGTGTATAAAGCAAAGGATTTTTTTCTTTCCTTTTCACTTCTCTCACTTGCATGAATAGTAGCTATAAGCTCTAAGTTACTGCCAGCAGGCTGATATGGAGTTATAATAGACCTTTCTTTTTAGGCTTAAATGATTACTGTGGAGAAAGAATGTGGCAACTATCCATATTGTCCTAACTGGACTGCAATCTTCTGGAAGGCCAGCTCAGTGTGGTCATGTGAGCTGCGGCTTAGCCTCCTTGTAGTGCCCTTTTTCCCAGTGGGAAGATGGAGGTGTTTCCTCACTTACGGACTGTACGCACAGGGAGAGTAAAACCAGCTAATCAAGGCTTGCAAAGCATTTCACAAGCTTAATATTGATACATGTCATACAGTGACACATGGCACTTGCCTCAGTAAGCCTACCAACCACCTTGGGTGCTGGGCAAGAGTGTCGCCTCCCTTAAGCATTACCCCCAGTTACTGTGTGTCTGGACTTGTGAATGGTGTTTCCAGGAGACTGTGGCATATGTGGCCTGTGGGCCGTGGAGGCCATGCTGCAGGAAGGGTGGCTCTGCCCTCCCCCTCAGCCATCCCTGGCACTGCCGTGAGAAGAGTGAAAAGCATGTTGGAATCACAGGAGGCTGTCACACACCGGCAATTTGAACCGCTCTCTGGGCCGAGGAGTTGGCCTTCAGCTCACTCAGTGACGCTTGTTGAGGATTAGTGGATCAGCACTAATATTGGATATTGATATCCAATATTGAGCTACTTGGGACTGCTAGGTTTGGGGGAAGGGCGACACAATTATTGCTCTTCCTTCATCGCTGGTCTTGACCCCAGATCCCTGAAAAGCCACTGTCAGAATCTCCCGTCAGATAGGGTGAGCATCTCTGTAGCACACAGTTGGCCGTGGGCCTCACAGTCACAGAAGCATGGTGGCAGAGAGCCCCGAGGGCTTTGACCAGGGACCCACCTGTACTGCTCTAAATGACAAGAGCCGCCTCTTCCTCCCGTAGTGGGTATTACAGCTTTGGAAGAAATTTCCCCAACCGGCTCTGCAAGCCTTTGGAGCACATTTTTAATGGAATTCTTCTTATCTCCAGGGGCCTCACTCTAGCCTTGGAATTTGTCTGTTTGTTTAGTTTTCTTCTGTTTGCTATTTTTTTAGTCTATTTTCAGGCTCCACTGTCTTTTGAATTCTTGTATTTTCAAATATGCCAGAATTTTTCTTTCCCAGCTTGACCCTGCAGATGTGGTTATTCAGCTATACTTGATGGTCCACCATCACAAGCCACTTTCAAAAACAGCGACAATCCCAGGCTTTGACCAGGGTGTCTGCACTTTGAGGAGTGATTAGCCTCCCAGGTGGAACCCAGCTCCTCCTGTAGCCTGGTGCCAGGGCTTGGTGTGTCCCTGGAGGGCCAGCTGTTGTCCCTGTACTTCTACTAGTGGCAGGCCCACTGGAGCTGGGGGCGGGGGTGGGGGAAGGCAGTGCTCCATGTGTTTGGTTGTGTGGCTTCCCTCCTCTCTGGGGCTCAGTGCACAGAGCTCATAGTGGCAGATGTCACAAACACATGTTGCTGTTGGTCACAGTGACTTTGTTGGCCTGTGCAGCTGCAAAAGTCCACCTGGTGAATGGCTTCAGGCACAGATGGACCCTGAGGCTCAAAGGATGGTCTGTCTTTCTCCTTTTCCTTCTCTTGACTTCTTGCTTGCTTTTGCGTCAGCTTCAGACTTAGGTAAACCCTGACCCTGTGGTGGCTTCCAGCAGCTTAGCCACCCTGCTTGCTTCCCAGTAGTTTCAGGACCCATTCAGAGAGGTCTTCAGGTGGTCCAGTCTGGATTGTCCAGCAGCGCCTGATCTAGCCACTCTGGCTGGAGCCCATGGTATGCTGACTGACTGGGCCTGGGCAAGGCCTGCTCCTGGCCACTCCCCCCAGAGTCCAAGGCTCTTTCCAAGACAAGAGATAGGGATGGTGCCCAGGCAGAAGATTCCATTTCCAGGAAGTGATCTTTGGCTTAAAGCACCTTTGCTAGCATTGGGGACTAGTGTAGAAAAGTGAACGTCCCCTTCTACACTGAATAGTCTGCAGCTGTTATGGTGGAATCTCCAGAGGTCCCTGGGGCTGTTGGAAGGCCTGACAGGCCATGCATTGCCCACTGTGTAAGACTTTCCCAGACCGCTGGTGTGTTCTGTTTCTGTGCTGTTGGTTGGATTTTATCAACTCATTGTTATTACCAGTATTATCTCATGTGCTTCAGAAAACTTGATTCTTAATAAAAGAATTATTAATTAGTATTGTTTCAAAACAGGCTTTTCTGGGCTGGAGCTAGAACGGGGTGGGGTTGTGGGGTTGTGGTGGTTAGGATCCCCTACTCATCTCATCCGGGGAAATTAGTGGACGTCTTCTGGTTCCTGCTGCAGCTCTCTTGATAGGTGCCAGAATATTTATATGCCTTGAATAGTAAGTCCTAACTTGAAGTCATGTTGCTGTCTCCATTCAAAAATATTTAAAGTTGGAACAGAATAATATAAACTTACTTGCTTCATTCACCTCTTATGGTAAAATAATTCTAAGTAGTACCTGATGATAGAAATATATAGTTCTAGCTCTGGCTAGTGTGGCTCAGTTGGTTGGAGCATCGTCCCTCACACTGAAATGTTGCAGGTTCGATTCCCAGTGAGGACTTGACTTGCCTAGGTTGTGGATTTAGTCCTCGGTCAGGTCATGTATGGGAAGCAACCAGTTGATGTTCCTCTCTGTCTCTCTGTCTTTTTCCCCCTCCCTCCCTCCCTCTTCCCCCACCCCTAAAATCAAAAAACATATTTTTAAAAATTAAAAGACATATTTCTAAAGGCATTTTTAGTTACTGATGTTCTAATGGTATTTGTTCCTTCAGTTGTCAGTAAAATTTATGAAAATGAGTCCTTCCACTTTTTTTTTCTTTTAGCCTATACGTTAACAAAGTTCATTTTTCTTTCTTGTTCTGACTATGTCCCCCTATCTGCTGTCCTCCCGTATCTGTCCTGGAGGTCCTTAGTAAGTGATTGGATGTTTCTGAGCCAGCTGTGTTTCCTCAGGCTTGAGTGAAGAGCCCAGAAGGTACCAATTATCCTGTTTTAGTTGCTTTTGCATGCATATTAGTTCAGGCTCAGCAAGTTGGAGAAAAGAAAAATGGCAAATTGAGAAGGAAAGTTCAGAAAGTGGAGCATGCTAATTACTCAAGAGAGTGAAAACAAAACAAAACTCAGATTCTGGAAATAACATAGTATGTGTACTTGGGATGTTATGTATTCGGGGCTGGCTTTTGGGAGGGTATACCTGGCTGGTGATTTTGGGGAGCGGAGATGTTTATTTATTGCCCAGCCTGAGGTTGAGGGGGAGGTGTTTTAAAATGGGAAGACCGAGCTCTGAGGCAGACATGGACAAGTGCAGCAGCCACTGAGGTACATGTGTGCCTCCACAGCAGCCTAGGAGAGCAGGGGTGCAGGCTGGCCTCACTCTGGTCCTGTAGCCTGCTCATGTGGCACCAGGTCTCTCATGGTGGATCAGAAGTTTGATTGGTAGAGTCTTGGGTGAGGCCTGTGACCCATATGGCCTTGAAAATAATTTCCCGAAGGTGCCGTCAGTGTGCTTTCTCTGATCAGGAGTTTCATATCTCCAGATGTCAGCCTTCCCACCATTTGTCGGTCCTGAAAGTGGCTCTTGCCTATAGCTTTAAGAAAATGGCAGGCAACCATTTATCTTGTATAGGCTTTATATTTTATTCTGTATATAATAAATATTGTATTAGCTTTTTCCCTCTTCTTGAAGCCTAACCAATTCCAAGAGACTGCTAGCAGATGTCTTTGCAGGCTGAGCCTGTTGGAGGAAGTGCCCGCCTTGGCCGCCGCCCTGTGTCTAGGCTGTGTGGTGCTCTTTCCTGGCCTGTGTCTGTAGCAGCACCCTGAACCTTGCTCACAGGAGCTGCAGCCTTTCCTGTGCTGCCAAAGGCCTGGGAGGCCTGGTGGGTGCCCTGGTGCGGTCTCATGGCCTCTTCCTCATCCCCTGGGGAGGACACCAGGTCCAACTGTCTGGTCCACCTCCAAAGGGGGCAGGACTAGGGAAGGGGCAGGATAGCCCAGGGCATCCTTTCTCCCTTGGGAAATCGCTTTTTTAAATTATATTTTCAACCATTTGGGACCTTTTTCCCAGGATTGTTTACTCTCATGCTTAGTTGAAGCTGCTTTCTTGCCTGAAGGAAGGTGGCTCGGGGGTCTCTTCAGGGATAGATTCCCGCTCCACCTGCTCCCTCTCAAGAAGTGGGACAGTCTTACCTGCCAGGTACCAGATGGAATAATGAGCAGAAGTGCCCAGTGGTCCTGAGTGTGAAGCACATCCAAATGCTACTACTGATATTGGCAAGTGTTTGCGCTTTCATCTGGGAGGTGCTCATTAAAAACCAAAGTGTTCTTTTTTTTTTTCCTTTTCGAGGCCCATCCCACTTCTCCCAACAGGGAATGTTCCTATGAATGAAAAACCTAATTAAAATCAAGTGTATGGGTCACTGTGAGAGTTTTTATTCCTGGTCCTTTGACAAGCTTTAGAGGGTTTATGGGACCCGACCAGGTAATGGAGAGGCAGAGTACACCTGCCTTCAGGTGAAGCCCTGTTCTTGGAGGCAGAATTCTTGTCACCCTGGAGTCAGAGCAGATGTATTGATTGTCACCTGGATGAAATGTTACGGGCTGTCTTTACTGTTGTAAGCTGCATGTGAGAAGTGATCACTGATGGCATTTCTTGTGGCTTTCCTGCTCCCAACACCTTTCATTGACATATTCTTTCAGCGTGCCCATTGCCTTTCTGAGGTGCTGGAGAAAGGGTGGGGGCTGTTCAGTGTCTCTCTGTTAGAAGCAACGCAGCAGCTTGATGGAGAGAGGACTGCTGCAGGAGGAGGGCGGTGGGGCCTAGCCAGGTGGCCTTGGTCCACTCTAGGCCTCAGCTTCCTCATCTGTGCCAGGGGAAGAAGAACATTTACCCAGAAGGTTTCCTGAGTGTTAATGAGACGATCTAACCCAAGGAACACAGGTATTGAGGCGGGGAGGGCTTTGTGTCCAGACCCCAGCTGTGTGCTCCCTCTTTAAGTCTCTAGAGTCTTCTGGGCCTTTTTTTATAACTCATTTATAAAATGAGGAGCAACCTACGTCACTACTTTCCTTCCATCCCCTCAACTATCCTCAGGTTTGGAGACCACACTGAAGGTTATTTCTGGCAAAAGTCCCATCCAGGCCTGCCTTTTGCAGCCCCAACACCCAGCTGAGTTGGTTGCTCTGGCTTTGCATCCCCAGATCCCCTGCACTCATTCCATCCCCTACCAGACCATGGCCATCCTGAGGGAAGGGACATCGTTTTCAATTCTTTTCATGAAGAGAAGCTGATTGAAATGGGTTTATGTCATGTCAGGCACAGTGCTAGGTGCTGGGTGCTCATTGATGAACAAGACTAATGGGGGCCCTGACCAGATTGGCTCAATGGGTTGGGCATCATCCTGTGAACCGAAAGGTCACTGGTTTGATTCCCAATCAGGGCACATGCCTGGGTTACGGGCCAGTCTCTGGTTGGGAGCATGTGATAGGCAACCAGTCAATGTTTCTCAGGCACGTCGATGTTTCTCTCTCTTTTTCTCCCTCCCCTCCCCTCTCTGTAAAAATGAATACTTTTTTTTTTAATTAAAAGAAAAGACTAATGGGGGTTGCCAAACTTGGGGACCAGAGCCCATTGTCAGAGATGTGGGTCTCACTGTAGCTCAGTAAATGCTACTTTCCTGAAGAGGGGATAGCTGTGTTTGTGGCCTTGGGCTGGGTGCACCAGTTAATGAGTAATTCAGAGCCTCAATTTTCTCCTCTGGAAATGAACGGATTAGGCTAGAACCAGATAATTTCCAAGGTGTATTATACAGCCTTAAGCCAGATGCTGGCGACTTCTGAAAACCCTGTGGGAGGCCTCAGCTATGCTCTAGATGAGCACTTGGGGACCTTCATAAAAAGTCAGGAGAAAAGTGCTGCTCTTGGAGAATTCCAGGGGCAGCTGACATGGTGGGCCACAGGCAAATAGTTGAGCAGATGCAATGAGGGACTTTTGTATTCCCAAAGGTAATTTAAAACCTGTCCGGCCCAGCCTCTCCTGATGCTGATCCTTCTATAGCTGGCTTTAGCCATGCAGTGAAAATAGAATCCATAGAAGAGCCATATTTCAATGGAAGAATTTTGAAAGTAGAACAAAAATAGAAAATCGTCATAATATTTACTTCTTTTCTTCCAAAGACTTAAGCTTGAATTTAAATTTTATTCAATATTAACCTGTAATATTGATCTTAATTTTGAAAGAAAGATGGGATCTCTTTCATCCTAGGAAGGCTAGAGTAAGTACAATGATGGCCCTTTCCTACTGCAGGGCCTGCCACTCCCAGAAATGGCTCAGAGGCGCTCATGACTCAGTGAGTGTTTCTCTTTCTCTCTCTAGGTCATGGCTTCCAACTTCTCAGACCTGCATCTCCAGCAGAGGAAATGACTGTCAGGGATCTTACTTCAGATCTGTTACGGAGACTGAACCTTCACAGGGTACAAACTTGCCCAGGACAGGAAAGTTTCTCTCTTTGAAGGGCTTTACGTCTGTAACAAAGAAAGATGACAACTTCGTCTATCAGACGGCAGATGAAAAACATTGTGAACAATTACTCAGAAGCTGAAATAAAAGTACGAGAAGCCACCTCCAATGACCCATGGGGCCCGTCCAGCTCTCTGATGACTGAGATCGCGGACCTGACCTACAATGTGGTGGCCTTCTCAGAGATCATGAGCATGGTGTGGAAACGGCTCAATGACCACGGCAAGAATTGGCGGCATGTGTATAAGGCACTGACGCTGCTGGACTATCTCATCAAGACGGGCTCCGAGAGGGTGGCCCAGCAGTGCCGGGAGAACATCTTTGCTGTCCAGACCCTGAAGGACTTCCAGTATGTTGACCGTGATGGCAAGGACCAAGGCATCAATGTGCGTGAGAAGTCAAAGCAACTGGTGGCCCTCCTCAAGGATGAGGAGCGGCTGAAGGCTGAGAGGGTCCAGGCCCTCAAAACTAAAGAGCGCATGGCTCAGGTTGCTACTGGCATGGGCAGCAACCAGATTACCTTCGGTCGAGGCTCCAGCCAGCCCAACCTCTCCACCACCTACTCGGAGCAGGAGTATGGCAAGGCCGGGGGATCGCCAGCCTCCTATCATGGCTGTGAGTAGGGGAAGCGCTCCTCACCCTTTGCTAGAGTGTGCTGGCTGCAGATGCAGTAGCGCTGGGCAGCAGGTGGGTGGGTGCCCTTGGATGGAACGAGATGGCACATCTGTCCTTTGTGCCCTTGATCTGTTGCAAAGGGACTTTCAGCCCCTTGGCTGCTTTGGTTCGGGTATCTCAAGACCCTCTGATGCTCTGAGTCTGACTCTATACATCTAGGCAGGCCTGGCCTGTGGGGAGAAGGCCAGTGTGGAGGCAAGCCTCTCCTGCTTCCTCCTCAGGGAGGGGCTGGAGGGAAGGGATTGGCCTTCACACACCCAGTGGGGAGTTGGCTGGATTTGGTAGCTAGGAGGAGACAAGTGCTTTTTCCAGATAATCTTGTTTCTTTAATCTCATATCAGTGTTTTTCTAATGACTAGGCTACAGCTCTCCTGACTGGCTTGGTGTATTGTCTACTTGAGCATCACAGGGCAGGAGATGGTCTGTCTCTGTCTCACTTGAAGAGGGAGGAGGCAATGCCTCTGCAGGGGTCATGTGGGCAAGGCCTCCTTTGCCCACATTGGACAAGAGTTCCTGGTGATTTGTTTGCGTAGCTGGGTCTGTGCTGGATGGGGCTGCTCTGTTTTTTCATTTTGCTTGTTGGATTACTCCAGGCTCTTCATTCAGCAGAGGTTTGTGGAGGAAGTGGAGTTCAGGGCTGATGGAAGCCAGTCTTGGAGGAGTGTTCGCATCCTATTTGCTCCCTAACAGTGTTCCCAGGAATAGCGCCCACTGCCTTCACAGTGTGGTGTTGAGACAGCAGGCCTTGGTGGTCTGCGGGGGCTGGGGGTGGGGGTGGGGGATGCAAACGTGTCTTCTGTCCATAAAAATGAAAGTGTAGGTCCCCATACCCTTTGTTTTTGGAATCACTAACCCTATGTCAGCAAAAAAGAAAACATTTTTTTAAAGGAAGTTGTTTGTAGTTTGACAAATTCCTGTCAACCCTTGCTTAGTCAGTGGTTCTGTTACCAGAGCACTTACTAACATTTCCTGCTTTTGCAGGTTTCAGTTTGACATTGTACAGCCACCAGTAGCATTTTGAGAAATGTGTCAAATAGAAGATTGGCATAGTGAAGTCACACTTTTGTGTCTCTAGGAACTGTAAGTTATTATCAAGCTTAGGGAGGTTAGCGTTCTCTTGTCCCATTGTTTCCTGACTTAGTTTGTACTCTGAGCAAAACTTGGGACCTTCATGAAAGTGCTTGAAACAAATACACCCTTCGTCTCCAGAGGTTGTCTTCAGTGACAGGGCACACCAGAAGTAAAGATCGCCTTTTAGGAAGTGAAGTTGTTTGTTTCTCTCTAGGAGCCTCCTTCACCCCCCCCAAGAAAGGCCCCCTATGGGTTGAAATGGTCTCGGGGCTCCTTGGCTTCCTCTTTGGGAGGTGGCAGTAGTTGTGCTCAGTGGCCACTGGGAGGTGCTCCTCTCTCTACCTGCCTTTTGTAGTCACTGTTCTCAAGAAGCCAGAGGATACAAAGCGAGGAGCTGAAATAGTTTTCTATTTCCTCAATAGTTTGTGGGACTGTGCAGGGCAGAGGCGTGGGGCACAGCAGCCCTGGGCGTCTGGGTTGGGCCTCCTCCTAGGTGCTGCTCGGCCTGGCACTGAGCTGACTGCTACTGTCACATTCCCCGGGCGGTTTCTGTGCCCTCAGACCTTGAGCTTGAGCTACATGTTCAGGGTCAGCAGGCTGTTCACTGACTCTCAGAGCATCGCTTGGGCCTGCTAACGGCATGTCTCTCTCTGTATGTGTGTGTGTGTGTCCCTGCCCCACAGCGCCTGAGGCCTCGCTGTGCCCGCAGCACCGCCCAGGGGCCCCGCTGGGTCAGAGTGAGGAGCTGCAGCCACTGAGCCAGCGTCACCCCTTCCTGTCGCACATGGGGCTGACCTCCCACCCAAATGGTGACTGGTCCCAGCCCTGCCTCACTTGTGACCGTGCAGCCCGAGGTGGGACGGCGGTTTGCTTTTCTCCTTCCTAGAAATGCTGGGCAGCTTGTTGGGGATGTGCTTGTAATGTCAGTACAGCCAACTCTCTCCCAGCATCCTCTGGGCCCTGTGGCCCAGCCTTTGGTACACCCAGGGCCCCTTCTCTCCTCTTCCCTAGGAGCGCAAGCCCTGGTCTTGCTCCCCTCACACCATCCCATGTTACTTGGTAGAAGTTCTGCTGAAGGCTTAATAGGGGAGCTGCTATTTGGGTCAGGCATGGGGTGGTTGTCCGTGCTCTTCTTGTGTCCCTGTGCCCTGAAAAAATTGGAGGGGTTTCTACTGTCTGCCAGACCTGAGGGGAAGTGGAGGACTAGACCACTTGGCTTGTTGAGCCCAAAAGGTGTGGTTTAAATCTCATAATGGTAGACAAACCTGAGGGCCTGGGTGGATAGTCTTTGGAAGCCACTGTCCTTGATGCCGTGATACGTGCCTTGCTGAGCACAGAATGATATTGTTTTTGCCTCTCACCTGCTGTTCTTCCTGAAATCCCCATTACCATGTAAACAGAGAGTTAGCTGTACTGTCAATTCTGGGTCACAGTGTTTGAAGATACCTAATTCAATGGGTAGTTAAAAATGGGGCTTCTCTTTTGACTAATTAATAATGTGTCCTGGTCAGAGCCTATAACTGTTACAGGTTAAACTGAAAACAGATTTCACTGTTGCCTATAAGAAAATGCTCTCAACCTATTCTACCTTGGGTCCCAGGTGGGGCCCTGCTGCGGAGAAGAGAGCTGGTGCTGGAAGGGGTGCCAACAAAGAGCCTTTGTGCGGCTCCCAGGAAGGTGTGGTCAGCTTTTATTCAGCCCTGGAGACAGCACTGTTCATTCATGCCTCATTAATATTATAGCTCGTTTGACTCGGGTGTTTGTGTGATCACTTTATTTCACTCTGGGATATTTCCTTCATGCCCCTTTCTTCCCCTAACAGTTATACAGGATTTTGTAAGGAGGGCCAGCTTTGCACTGTAGAGAATGTGAAAGATCAAAACAAAGTGTGCTTTCAAGGAGCGTCCAAGTGTGCCCAGTTACAAGTCTGTTTCTCTCACCAGATATTTGGAGCCATTTCCAGCAGTTCCTAGTGCTCCCTAGTACTCTAAGAGCCCCTCCTTCCCTTTGCTTTTCCCAGGCTCTATCCCTTCAGTAACTGATAAAGTCCGTTTGAGTCTTAGTGGTTAACTTTGTAATCACCTGGCCTTCCAGCTCCCCTGCTGGCAGTCTGGCCCTCCTGAGACATTTGCAAATTAAAATCAGGCTCACAGACCTGCCAAGGGCTTGCACTCCTGCTGTGGCTAGGAGCAGACATCCTGTTCCACCAGGCCCTCTCCTCCACTGCTGAACCTTTGCCCCTGCCATTCCTCCCACTTGGGGGCCTCCCTACACATCTGGTATACAGCCCGTGTGGCTTTCTCTTCTCCTTCAGCTCTGGTAGAAATTAAGGCTAAAAATGAGTTTTGTTTGCTTGATTTTTGACAATTTCTCATGCCCCAAGTGAGTTTTGGGCAGAGAAGTGTTACATGGCGTCACGTTTCATCCTTTAGCTGTTTAGTGTGTGCATTCCTCTCCATGTTTCACACTCTGTCCGTGGTGGGGCTGTTGGGGTCAGGACCCTGTTCTGTGGCTCCTTTCTCTTCTTTCTCGGCACCTAACAAAGTGTTGAGTGCAAGGTCAGTGCTTAATATGTGCACATCGGTAGGTTAGCATTGAACATGCTGGCTTGACATCCAGCAGTGGAGATGTCTGATAGACACCAGCCATCCGGAAATGGCCTCATGAAATGCAGGCTGGGGTTCCGGGGAGACAATTGTGAGAGGCACACTTCAGACCCCATACCCCTCATGGAGGCCTGGTGGGCACAGGTGCAGACTCATGGAAACTACAGGGGAGGCCAGTAGCCAAGAACAGCCCTTTGTGGGAGAGTGGGCACCATGAGGAGGCTCTGGCGCTCTGGCTGTGGCTCTTACCCACAGTGACCGTGGTGGCATTTGGAGGAAGCTCCCATTTCCATCCCATATCTGCTTACCCTCCCTGCACCTCCTCCCCCAACCCTGCTCCCACCACATAGATCTGTAGATCTGACTTGGAAACCCCTCCATTGTGCTCCTTCTTCTCTGATTCCATGGCCTGCTTTCTGATCGGTCTCCTTGCTATTAGCCTCCCCATTCGTATCCCTCCTTCAGCTTTATAAATGTTGTGTGGGCCCCAGGTCTCAAAAAACTCCTCTGGATCCCAGAGGTCCTCAGAGGGTGCAGCCCAGGGCCTTTGGCATGGCAGACAACTCCCTCCCCTGGAGTTCTTGGCTGCCCTCCATTGCCCAGGTCTGCAAATCTATGCTGGGGAGTGAAGTGGCCCCGTCTGCACTATGGCTCCTGTGTTCACTTATTCCATGTATTAAGTTCCCACTGCGTGCCTGACATTGAGAGACAGTAAATATAAGACGTTATGCAGCATGTTGCATGATGAGTGCTTTATGAAACAGCAAAGAAGACCCAAAGCAGCCCACCCAAGTATGAGGAGTGGGGTGGTGGTGGTCTGCGGTGTTATGGAGGGTGTTAGAGCGAACCTCTTTGGGCAAGTGATGTTGCAGCAAGGATTACAGGAGGAAGAGGAGGAGCGAGCTGTTGAAGGTCTAGATGAGCATCCAGGTGGAGGGCTGGAGCAGCAGTGCAAAGGCCCTGAGGTAGGAGTCTGCTCCAGGTGTGTGTGGAACTGGAAGGGAGCCAGGGTGGCTGAGGTCAGGGCCAGGCCACAGCAGAGGGCGTCCTGGAGAAGTGTAGGCCTGCTGCTCAAACTGGCTCTGGCAGGCAGCTGCTCTTCCCATTCCCAGTCCATCTCAGACTGATACTTTGTATCAGGGTTTAGATTTTGTAGTAATATCAGATGCTGTAAAAGTTTGTAAATACTTTCTCTCACTGTATTTATCTTGTCGTGTGCCATATGCTAAGTAGTCTAGTGTAGGGCTTTTGGGTCACATTGCAAACCCTTTGGCTTTTACTCGGTGAGCTGGGGAGGCACGGGTGGGTTTGGAACTGAGGAGTGCCTTAATCCAATGTAGGGAGGAGCCTCTGGCTATGTGTGGGATAAAGTGGAGACCAGCCAGGAGACCACTGCCATTCTGTAGGTGGGAGGTGACATGCCTGGATTGGAAGGGCTGTGGAGACCTGGGTATGTGATAAAGGAGAGCAGTAAGACTTGCTTGGCAACTGGACTGGGGCGAGAGGAGTTCAGGACAGCTCTGATAACAGCCAGCTCAGCAACTGGGAGAAGGAGCCACTGGTACCTGTCGTGAGGGTGACTATGAGTAGAGCAGGGTCGAGCAGAGGCAGAGTCATGTTCTAGATGTGTTCAAGTGTCTACAGACCAGCAGGTGGAGGAGTGGAGAAGCTCTGCCAAGTCTAGATCTTAGAGTTCAGGGCTGAAGATGCCCTGTGCCTGCTGGCCTCCCCAGACATGCACTTGGGTGCGCATCCTGGCCTCGTTATTCCTGATACACTGGCTGCCTCTCTGTTGAGGCTGGCTCTTTGGCTCACCTTGTGTTTCTTGGTTGCCTCACTTTATCCTGGTAAGTGCTCAGGACTGGAGGCTGTGGGACCCAAAAGAGGCTTTTTGGGCTGAGGGGTTGGGGTCTGCCCAAGACCACACAGATAGGGCAGCCAGTTTGGATAGAGTCAGGGGTAAACAGCCCACCTGTTCCCCCACCCTTAGCTCTGTCCACCCTCTCACATTCTGCAGGGCCAGTTGGGATGCTCAGCAGGCTGTGGATAAATTATAAATGTTCTTGGGGCAGCAGGAACCCACATCAGAGGCACCACACAGGGCTGGGGAGAGTTCTCCCTTGTGAGTCAAGGTGGAAGCCTGGAATGTAAAGATTACCACTGCCCTCTGACATGGATGCCCTCTCCCCACCTCTGAGCCTCCACGGAGGGGGCTAATGAAAGAAGCAAGAAGTGCCTGGCTCGCCTTCTTGGTCCCTTCGTTGAGCCTCCCAAGCCAGTGTCTGGAGCTGGAATGGCACTCGCCTTGCTGCAAGTGTGGCTGAGTCGCATGTTACTGGGTTCCTTGGAGTTCTGGGTGGGACTCAACTGTCAGCATTCGCATTCTTGGACAGAGAAGAGAAGAGGAGAGGAGAGGGAGAGGGGGAGGGGAGAGGCAGGGGGAGAGGGAGAGGGGAATAGCAATCCTCATTATCCTTTGATTCCCTCTGGTGAATTAGGACCAACCTGAAGTCCCACAACTGAAGTGGGCAGTGGTGTGTAGTGCATGGGGTAAGTGCCACCACCTGTGGTCCTGTGTTGTCCTGATGGACCCGTCTTGGCGACACCTTCCACTGCACTCTGGCTGACATGGAGAAGCCATCTTCGGTGTGGTTCAGGCCTGCTCCCAGGGGAATTTCAGCGCTTCCTCGGGCCAGCCTTGCATGTTGCCAGCAACTGCACATGCAGGGCTGCTCCACTCATAATGCCATTGACAGTGACTCACTACACGGCTACTGGAGATTAGGACCGTTTCTTTCATTTGCCCTGCTTTCCTCAGAAAGGATTGGAGTTGGCTTACACAGCATGTGTAATACCAGAGGATTAAATAGATACCAGGGAAAAAATGGGGCAAAAAGAAAATAAGGATAAGAAAATAAGGTAAGTCCAGGGTCACATGTAACTGCTGGAAATGAATCCATATTTGGCTTTGAACTTCTCAGCCACCAGCACCCAAGAGGGCAGTTTCTCTTCAGTTGCTGGGGAAGAGTCTGGGATCCAGATGAAATGCAGGGAGGCCTGGTGCTCCGTGTGCTGGAAGAGAAGCAAGGCCTGAGAGCAGCCGGCTGGGCCTCCGTGGAGAGCACAGGCTCTGTCCTCACAGCATCCTATGGTCAGCGGTGCAGCCTCTCCCTGGAAGTGGAGCCTCCTGCGCCCTCCGTGGTGATCAGCCATTCTTAAACCCATTAGAGAGATTGAGAGCTGGGCACATTGTCTCTTTCACATGTGTGCTTCAGAAGGCCCCAGAAACCATTGGCCCTCTGGGACTTTCTGGGGAAGCTGGTTCTCTACAGCGTGGAAACAGGAGTAGATAGAGTCACTGTGGTACTGGCTCTGCCAGCCAGATTGTAGGAGTGGAGCTGGAGTGTATATATACAAGGAAGAGAAGGTGCGTAAGAGTTAGGCATCTGAGAAAGGGAGTCTTCTATAGGTCTGTTTTGAAATTTTGAGGATGTGGGGAAATACAATAATTGCTTTAAAAAAATTTAAACCTAGCCAGCAGGCAGCTCGGAAGCCCTCCTGGGTATGGTCTTGGGAGGAGCATGGAGGTGAAGGGGAGCGAAGCTCTGAGGTGCAGGTCTGAGTGACTACCCAGGAATGGGGTTGGGGAACATGCCCAGGGTGGAAAGGTGTTTGTTGGCTGCTGGCCAGGCTAGTCAGAAAAGGCTTGAGACTGCCAGCCCTCAGGGGCCTTCCACTTGGCTTTGGGCTGCATCTCAGCATTGTTTTCTGAGGGGAGTAGACTAGGAATTTGGTGGGAGATAGGATTCCTTTGACACTTAATTTTGCCGAGGGATATATGTTCTATGAGCCATGGGAGCCCTGCTTCACAGCAGCAGTGAGTCCCAGGAACAGAGGCACGCACTGAGGTGTCACCATCAGCTGACTCTGGAGAGAGTTTCTCTCTTCAGGTGGGAGACAGCATCCCAGAGGGGGCTGGCTGGTGAGGCCAGCAGACACTGGAGGTGGCAGTTTTGTGGTCACCTCTGTCCAAGGGTTAAACATTGAAAATGATCATTCTTGCCACAAGGGCTTGCGTTTTCAGTGGGACCCGAATGTGCCAGGGTGAGGCAGCGGGATGGCCAAGCTGCTCCAGTCAGCCATTGCCCAGGACAGTTCTCCCTTGTGAGGTGTCCCTCTGTGTCTCCCACCGGCCCGGGGAGATGGGTAGGCCATGTGGTTGGTGAGGACGAGGCGGACTCAGCACCAGATCTACTATGTCCTCAGGGCTGAGGCAGACTGTGAACCTGGGTTTTCTAGAACTCTAGCTGTCCTACTTTTAAAAAAAAAATTTTAAAAAGTGGTTTTTAAAGAAAAGGTAGTTTTTTTAGATTGTTCTACAGTATGTTTGAAAATTTAGTGTACACCTGTTGAAGTTTTATGATTGTATGGGGTCCATTGTGTGATGTTTTTTTTCTTTAACGGTTGTTAAAAGCAGGACTCCCTGTTTCAACTGTCACTCCATGGGGACCCAGACCCTAAGGAGAGACTGAGACACAGTTATCACAGTTGCTCTTTAGGGCAAGTTTGGTCATTATTAATTAAATGATTGATGTTGACTTGTGCCGTAGAAAATTGAAGTTATAAATACAATATTTATACCTGTCCACTTGTCTTTAAAGCATCCTTTGTAGTATAGCTAAATATTTTTTTTAAGATTTTATTTATTTATTTTTTACAGCGGGGAAGGGAGGGAGAAAGAGAGGGAGACAAACATCAATGTGTGGTTGCCTCTCAAGTGTCCCCTACTGAGGACTTGGCCTGAACCCAGGCATGTGCCCTGACTGAGAATTGAACCAGCCACCCTTTGATTAGCAGGCTGGCACTCAATCCACTGAGCCACACCAGCCAGGGCTGGACTTTTTTTTTTTTTTTTTAATTAACTATCAAGGATGGAGTAAGAAGAAGGGAAAAGGAAAGTTTAAGTCAGGTTCCATAACCCAGTCTCACAGCTGTTACGGTGTCTGATTCATGGGTGCTTAGTGGCTAATTTTAAATAGTCAGCTTTAAGGGGGCATTTAAAAATTATGTTAACAAAAATGAGAGGGAAGATTTAAAGATAAATTTATCTTTGTATAGGAAAATAAAGAGAATATAATTTACATATAATCTTAACATATCATGTTATTCTGCTGTTTTCAGAGTACTTTTCACCATCTGAAATCACCAGTTTCTTTTCTTTCTCATTGCGCTGAAACATGCTTACAAGTGGCAGCCTTGCTGAGGCTCAGTGTGCAGGCCTGACCCTGGAGAGCTTTTTGGTAGACACTTCCTGAGTGAATGGTTGCTAGAGAAACCTGATTTTTTGAGGGGGGAATATTTTTATGTGATGTACTCATCTCTCTTGGTGCCTGCCCAGGCATTAATCTTCTGAAAATACACTTCATAGGTTTTTTCAGCAATACAGAAACATTATACATATCTGTGTAGTTTCTTGATGCTTTAAAGTTGAGTTTAGCAACAGTACAATTCATAGTTGTAGTTTGTTCCTCATTTACCAGCTTCCTTTTTCCTCTAAGCCACTGGCTTTCAAACTGACTGTCCAGGAGCTTTGAATGTCCCACAGTGTCCTGAAGCCAGGACCACATTTCTGACCAGTCAGGTGGGAACTCTGGGACAGGCTTGGCATGGTAGTAGAGCTGTGCACCTGGACTGAGCACCTCTGCACAGGTGGCTGATTTAATGTCAGGTGTCATTCTGCTGAAGGCTTCTTCCTCCCTCTTCCTTCAATTGCTGTCCAGTAGCAGTTGAAGGTTTTAGTCAGCAGGTAGTCTCTGGCCTGCAGCAGCTTGAAATCAATGACGATGATGCCTGTTGAAAAAGCCCCTTCCTGCTGTCTGGCCGTGGGAGGACTAGTCCCGCTGGGTATCAGCAGGGGAACCGGCACCCTCCAGTGGGCCACATTGAGGTCACAATGGGGTCACGGTGGCCTGCTGCTCCAGGTCCACCTGATGAGTGTGGTATGGATGTGAAATAAGAAACTCTGCCAGCTCTTTTATTGCAAAAGTAGTGCATGTTCATTTATTATAGTGTAGAAAATGCAAGAAGAATAAATATCCCATAATTTTATGACACAAACACAACTATTGTTGACATGTTAGTGTACTTCCTTCTGGACCTTTTTTTTTTTTTCAGGGTTGCAGTTACTGTAGACACAACTTTACATCCCTGCTTTTTTGTCCCACAGTATTATGACAGAAGCATTCTCTCATTTCTCCACAATCCCATAAACTTTTCCACATCTGGACTCAGCATTCCATTGAGTGAAGGCTCCTTAATCATTTGCACCTGATGTTGGACAGTCAGTCATTCACCTGACAGCCTGGCTGGTTTCTGTGCCGGTCCCGGCCACCTGGGCTGTAAGTGTGGGCAGCCTAGAGCCCCCATTGTGAGACTGCGTTGTGGCATCACCTGTGGGCACAGCAGGCAGGGTCTTCATCTGTAGAGTAGCTGATGGCCAGATCAAGACCTAAACATCCCCCCAGCCCCTGTCCGAACAGCTCTGATCACAGGTCTGATTGGTGTCCTGCAGAAACAACACACTCAGCATGCAGATGACAGAACAACAGTATTGTACAAACATCCTTCATAGCCGCAGGACAATTTCAAAGCACATTTTTCAAAATGTTACTTGTTCATTTGCTCACTACATGAGTGCTGTGTGCCAGGGCTGGCACTGAGTGGTGAAGGGGCTCTCCGTCAGCTTCCAAGCTCCGGGGCCTTGCCATCGGTGGGCTTCCCATTCAGGAGAGGCAGGCACATGGACATCACGCCAAGTGCAGTGCCTGGGAGGGGCTTCTGTGACTGCTGAGCTGCCCCAGGCCTGTGCCTGTGGGAAAGAGCATGTATGGGCCTCAGGGGACAGTGCCATGTTCATGGAGGGTGCTGTCAGCTGACTCCTTCCCACCAGTTTCCAAGAGAAATAATGCAAGTTGCAGCCCAGTTTGCTTTTTACTTTTCTGTGTGCATTTTCCAGGTTGCTTTACAGTTACACTTCTTTTTAAAGGTTAAACCTAAGGTAGGTTACTAACTTCTGCAAGTTTATGTCTTTTAATCTATAAAATGGGGTTCAGGATAGTATTCCCCTCTGCGATGGTCTAGATTACATATGCTAATATGCACACTGCCTTGTAGGAAGAGAGGGCTCCAAACCAAACCAGTCAGTCACGGACTGATCAGAGCTGCTTTTAGGTTCTTGCTGGGTGGTGTGAATAATGTTGTGGTAAATGTCCTTGGGCAGAAAGCTTACTTTTCTAAGGATTCTTTAGATTATCTCTTCAGTATAGACTTCCCAGAAGTGAATTGAGATTAATAGGGAAAGTGTATGAGCATCATTCTGTTGCTTAAAACATCACAAATGATTTTTCCCAGATTGTGCCCATTAGTTGGGCCCCCAGCCATGGATGCCAGTGCTCAGGCAATAGCCCCCCAGCTCAAAATGGGTGCCGTAATTTTTTCAAAAGATTATTATTAATTTAATGGGAATTACTACCAGACACTTATTTTAAAAGTGAGCTTCCTGTTTATATAAGTATTACTCTAAGACAGTGATTTTCAGCCTTTTTCATCTCATGGCACACATAAACTAATGACTAAAATTCTACAACACACCAAAAAATATATTTTTGCTGATCTGACCAAAAAAAGGTATAATTTTGATTCATTCACACGTGACAGCTATTGTTGTGTTGACTGTTGCCATTTTTTTATTTGACAGTCTAAGGGAAAGAGGTCATTGCCCCTGACTCAATAGTCAAGTATTGCAAGAGTTAAAAGTTCTTGCGACACACTGCTCACTGCTCTAGGAAATTGCTGTAGTCATTTAACTTCCTTAAGTTTTGATTGAATTAAAAAGAGATATATTCTGTCTTTGTTGAAATTCATGCCTCACCATGTGGCTCTTCACAGCTTTGGGTGCCAGTGTTCAGAGCCCCACCTCCTGTCTCCTTCCCTGCTCCTGGCTCTTGCTAGGGAAGGTGTGTGTGGCTCCCAGCTGCACCCACTGGGAAGCATGGGGACCCCTGGGAAACAGCAATGAGGAAGAGTTGCTTAATGTTTTGGAAAAGCCCTCTTTTCCCCACCATACAGGCTGGTGATCTTGAAATGGAGAGGGCTTAATCTGTAGCTCAGAGAGAACAGCACAAACTTGTTCTTTTATTTCAGAGGTGGGATGGGCTTGGAGTCATGCAGACAAATGAAAGGGCTACCCTTTTGTCTCTGCTCCACCTTCCCCTGGTTCAGCCTTCAGCCCCACTCCCTTCTGGAAGCTGACCCTTGTTCTGGCGCTGCCTTCTTCCTCCCTGGGTTTCAGCTTCTGTGCCTGTAAACTGAGGTGGCAACAGCAGCGTGGTGACAAGAATGTGAGGTGTGCCATTGGAAGTCACAGACATTGTTTTTTTTTTCCCCCCACTGGAAACAAAACTTAAAAATGAACTGGCACTGTCCGACGTATGCTCAGTGCCTGGAGCAAGGCTGCATGGCTTATGCCACGCCAAGCTTTGAACAGGAGCACAGTGTGGAAGGCACAAGTACTGATGGGCGGAGTGCAGACCAGGCCCTGAGCGGCCCACCTGGCAGATGCCCACTGTGTGCTCGCAGAGCACCTGGCCTGTTCCTGGTGCCCAGGGGTGGGGTGGAGGTATCCAGGGAGAACAGAGCCAAAAGAGTCCCTGCCCTGTGGCATGTTCTGACGGCATGGTTGGGGAAGTCTTTTGAGGGGAGGCAGCATGGGGGCTGACCCTCACAGATGGGACAGGTCTCTGTCTGCCATTCAAGGACTGGAGGGGGAGTGGACAGTCTGAAGGCTGGGAAGAGTGGAGGGTTCTAGGAATGAAGTAGGCTGGGGAGATGGATGCCCAAGGGCAGTGTGGCCTGGCCAGGTGATCCTCCCTGGGGAATGATGATTTGGGAGGGTGCAGGGTATTGGTCCCTCCTGAGTGATGAGGACGTGCCCATGCCGTGGGGGGAGGGCACTGAGATGTGCCCTGGGAAAGGCGTTGACCTGGCAGCTGCCCGGGGTGCTGCAGCACACTACACCTGGAGGCTTAAACCAGTGATGGTTGTGTCACCCTTCTGGAGGCCAGGAGTGCAGTATCAGTGTCTGTAGGGCCACCTTCCCTCTGAAACCTGTAGGGGAGAAGCCTTCCTTGCCACCTGTCTGGTGGTAGCTGTCAGTCCGTGGTGTTCCTTGGGCCGACAGCTGCTGCGTTGCCATCCCAGCCCCACCCATCATCACATGCATTCTCCCTGGCATGTCTGTACCTGTGTTTCCTCTTTTGTGAGGACACCAGTCATAGTGGACTAGGAGCCCACCTTGCTTCAGTATGACCTCATCTTAGCAAGTTACAACAACTCTGTTTCCAAATGTGGTCTCATTCTGAGGTCCTGGGGGTCAGGACTTCAACATACCGTTTTGGGGGGACAATTCTATCACAGCCCCTGGTCAGAACAAAGCACTCCTAGTGCTGAGCATACACCTTGCAGTAGCATCACATGCTGCACCCTGCTAGTGAAGGGTGAGGTCAGGCTGCAGGCCCCCATGGGCCAGGCCTCAGGCTGGATGGCCCAGGAGTGTTTCCAGGTATCATAGAACCTCAGCTGATGCAGAACCTGGCCACTCCTCACCTCTTTCAAAGCTACAGTCCTGGCCCAAGTTTCCCCCATCGCTCCCTGGACCGGTTAGATTGCATCACTGCTCTGCTTAGACCTTCCCAAAGGCCGTCCCAGGGCCCCTGGAATGGCTGTGGCTCTTCCAGCTGACCCCTTGGTACTCTGCCTATTCCAGCCTCAGAGCCCTTCACCCTGTGAGTGACGCTCCCTCCTGCTCTATTCCCAACCTCCTCACTGGCCCCTGCCCTACCCTACCCTGGCCTCTGCTTCAGTGTCTCACATCAGAAAAAGTTTCTCTGAGACCGAGCCCGCAGAGCAGGTGCTCCTTTGTGCGGGCTCTTGCCTTTCCCTGCTGAGGTCTGTGCATGTTGTCTCTCCTCACTGGAAGGGGCCCCAGGAGAGCAGGTACTCTCCTTGGGCCCCAGGGAGCACTGGGTACCGTGCGAGTGGATGTAAAGGATCGAGGGGCTCAGAGCCCTGCTGGGGTGCTAGGAGCAGACTTGGCTTTGTGTTCTCCTGCTGCCTATGAGTCATGCAGCCTCTCTGGGCCTCAGTTCCCTCCTCTGAAAAGGGTTGATGATGAAAAATAAGATCTTCAGGGTCAGACTCTCACTGGCTAGATGACCTCGGGCAATTCACCTCATTTCTCATCCCTCGGCCATGGTCCCTAAGTTAGGGGGACAGTACCCGCTCCTAACTGAGAGTCTGTTGAGATGCTAGTAAGTATTGTGCAAGTGTTGTATGCCGGTGCTGGACTGAATGCTTTTCATGTATTAACTCATTCAGTCCTCACAGCCACCTCCGGAGGCGGGTATTCTGTCTCCACTCTGCAGGAGAGCAACCTAAGGCACCAGGAGTTTCCCTACCTCGGCCCAAGTCACATGTTGAATGGTGGCAGAGCCCAGGTCTGAGCCCAGGTGTTCGGACTTGCCCTCCACACTGAGCTGCCTGCCTCTCTCAGGTCAGAAACCCTCAGCCTGGGCCAGGCCAAGGCAAGACACCCCTACAAAAAGCAGCGCACAGCAAGGGATGGAGGTGGTTCCCTGCGGCAAGTGCCGACAAAGTGTAGCGCGCACACACACGTGGAGTGTGCATTAAGAGGTTTTTCTGGGTGGGATCACAAGAAAATGCCAACAGCTGTGTCCTCTGGGGAGAGGAGCGGCTCTCACTTCCTTTCACGCTGACACATTTGAAAAGAAGTCATGGGCATTCTGCCCTTGTCCTGTCAGCCCTTCAGTCTGCACCTCTTCCTGAGGAGTGAGTGGCAAAGCCGGTGCCACGCCTAACCAGTCACGCCAATCTCATCTAACAGCTAGCACATAGGCAGTTTTGCCAGTTGTCCTGAATGTATCTTCCAGCTACCCTGCCTAAACCTAGCCCCCACCCCACCCCTGCCCAGGACCGCATGATATATCTGGTTGTCCTGTCCCTTGTAGTCTTATTGCAGCAAGTTCTCTTTGTCCCATGACCCTAATATATGAGAGACCCAGCCAGTGGCCCTACAGTGTCCCTTGGCTTGAGGTTGTCCATGCACTGCCTTGCGTGGGGTTTGGCTCAGCCTTGCCTTGTACATCTACGCACTGGGAAATAGGTCCAGAGCCTGGACTGGATCTTCCATTTCACAAATGAGCAGGCAAGAGCACCAGAGGTCAGGCCATTTGTGTGTGAGCTCCTGGCCGGTGGTCAGTGCTGGTGGAACTGGAACCCTGGTGTCCCGGCCAGCTGACGGGCACGGGGCTGTAAGCAGTGCTTGAACTCTGCTTGGGCCCCTGAGGCGTGGCGACCTTATATTCTTGCTGCAGTGTCATGTTCCTGTGTGTCCAGCATCAGCTGGGGACACATGGAGAGGAGGCCCTCAGCCTGCATGAGGCCCACATACCAGAGAGCTTTCCCGGAGTCATGCTGGTCACCTCAGAGAGCCCTTTGACAGTGAAGTCCTGTCCCACAGTGTCTGCTCCCACTAATCAGCATATGCTGATTGTAGAAGCTGCTCAAGTACCTTCTAGGAAAATTGCAAAACCTAGCTGATGAGAAGAGGCAATTTCCTGTTTTTCTATTACCTTGATTGCTTTGCTTTCTTCTTTGAAAATTGTCCTCATTGTTTTGGGAGGTGTTTAGGAAGTGAGGCCCTTCAGCAGCCCAGGGCCCAAGGTGCTGCAGGCCTGCAGGCTCAGCCCAGGCAGTTCCTGGGACAGGAGGAGAGGCGTGGAGGCCGGAGGCCCTGGTCTGTCTGTATTGGGAGGTCTTCCTTGCAGACTGGATTTTGAGGGAGATAATTGGGCTTCTCTAGGCTCTCTGTTCAACCCTTCCCCTCAGGCTTTCTCAGGCAAGGTGAGCAGGCTGAGAAGGATAAAAATGAGGCCTACATATGTTTATAATCCTCAGCCAGACCAAGTGAAGCCTATGAGCTCCTCCCACTGGGATCTTGGCGGTAGAAGGACGATGATGATGCACTTGATGCCCCTTTAGTGATGAGCTTACGCTAACAACTTCTGCTCTTCCCTCTGGAAGGGCTGGGGAGGTGAGCAGCCAGCTGACCCAAGACTGGACAGCCTCTCAGAATTTGCTTTTCCAGGGGTCCCTGGGAGTCATGGACCTTCAGATCCTCAGAGAAGGGCCAGGGCCATGCTCAGGTGGCCAGAGGGTTCATTCAGACCCATCTCACAACCACATCTGTGTTCACTGTCATGTACATGGGCACAAGAGGCCCTTTGTGGGGCCGAAATGCTGTCACTAATGCAAGAACATCTCTGTTGGAATCCTGCCTCACAGCTGAGACCTCTGTGTGCAGCTTGCTGCTAGTTAGAGCTGGTGGCTGTGAGTTCTGCCATCTGCGGAACTGAGAACTGTTCCTCCATTTACCAAAAACCACAGCATTTAGGGGAATACCCTTTGTCTTTAATTTCCACATTGATGTGGTAAGCTGTTTCCGTATGTGCTGGCTGTGCATTGTTCTAACAGCATCGGTTATGGTAGATGTAAACATGTACGTTTGCATTTGAAGCTAGCCTGGCCTTGCAGATGTGCTGAAAGGCTCCAAGGATGAGGGAGACCTTGTTTCTACAGGAGGTTGCTGTTCAGAGCCCTGCCGCATTCACCCTGGGCTACTGAGCCAAGCCTGAAGCTACAGCCAACACAGCCTTCCCTGCCAGGCTGGGCTCAGTGCTCAGACCACATTTGGGGATGTGGCATAGGGTAGGAGGGTGTCTCCTTTTCTCACTGGTGAGTTCCACTTGGTAGTAAACAAATGCTGTCCGATGTGCTTTGTTTGTTATAAACTGGGTGTTTTTGTGAAGCAAGCCTCAGAGTATCAGGAAAGAGGCTGGGGACGGGCGGTCCAAATGGTCAGTGATCACGTAGGAGAGCAGCATGCAGTTGAGGAGAGTCCCCCAGAACCATTCTGAATAGTCCCCCCAAGCATCCCTTGAAGTATCTGGCTTCCTTAATGTCCACTGGTCAGGATTGTGCTTCCAGAGCACAGAGAACCCCAGACCTAAGCACTATGATGGGCGTAAGTGATGTCTCGGAACAAAACCAGCAGGATGGCTACTTTTGTGTTGGTATAGTTTTAAGAAATCAAATCATTAAGAAGGATTTGAGGACGTTTTGACATCACCTAGTTTTATTTCTAAAGAAATGCTTTGTAAATATTGTAGTGATGCACTAGGCTAGGATGCCATTTGATTTTATTTAAAAGAATATGTTTTTTATAATAGCTTTTTTTTTTTTTTGGCTCTTTCATATAGTGTAAACATGAGAGGCAGTTGGTTGGTGACTTTTTTAAATTTATTTTTTTATGGTTCTTTGGTTGGCAATAAATCATAGCAAACACATAGTACCTCACAGCACTGAATTGGTCTGAGTGAAATCTTGTGCCTGATGTTTTATGTGTTTTTTAATTGTGTGACAGAGCAGTGCCACTACAGTCTCCTGCTCTGCACTGCCCCAGCCCCTTGCCCAGAGCAGCCCCTCGCCCAGAGCAGCCCCTCAGCCTCGCCTGGCTCTCCTGTAGATTGCCCCCATGGCCCTACCTGGATCCAGCCCTCCCATCCTGAATTATCCACTGCAGCCAGAAAACCTCCTCTGTCAGGATTCATTCTCCACCTTCTCCTTCTCCCGGAGAGGCAGATCTTAAGAAGCAAGCTAAGATTGAAGATTTAGGCAGAAGCACAATTTGGGCGAGTCTTGATGGTTGGGTTTGCTAGAATGGACATAATGAAAGAAGTTCGCAAACTAATGAACAATTAGAGTATTTTCCAGTAATTCCCCATCAGCCATGAAATTGAATTCTCCATCTGTCTGTCCATTCATCTATTTGTGTATGCATGCACCTGTCTACCATTCCATGGGTGTTTGCCACTGTGCTGTCCAGCTTTGTGAATGGGTGTCATAGTGGGAAGACAGGCCTGGGCCTTGAACCTTCTGCCGTGACCCACCAGAGTGCAGGGTGAAGGCAACTATAGTGAGAGAGAGAGTGCTGGCCCAGCCAAAGGGAAGGTGGTCCAGGGAGCCCAGGGGGGGAAGCTGAGCTCTGAGACCTGAGGAGGAGCAGGTGGGCTGAGGGAATAGCATGCACAAAGGCCCAGAGGGAGACTGAAGGTGGAACGCCTGTGACAGTGGTTCCAGACCTCTTTCAGGTGGCAGACTTCCTGGTGAGAATTTCTAGGAGATGGTCACCCACTTAGACACGTGCTCCCAAAGCTTCATCCCTCATCTCTGGAGGCACCTAGACTCTCTGATGCACAGATACCCCTGAGGCCGGTGAACCCAGCATTGCTCATGCAAGGAGGCCCAGCCCAGCTGACCACGGGTTGTGTCGTCACCGCTTTCCTTAGGGTTCATTACAGAGCTAGGAGTTCACATCTCATCCCTTCCATGCGAGCTGTCTTTCCAGGAGCTGCTTACACGTGCTTAAATGAGCGTATTTTTTTTTCCAAGTCAGTCTACAGTTTTACTTAAAAAAAAAAAAAAAAGTTTTCAGGGTTATTGCAGCAATGTTTGGCCTTCGTTTCCCATGATCCTTACTACCATGAGGTACAAAATGAGATTCTTAAGTGCTGGGGGAGAATCATGTGGAGTTCTCAGACCAGAGACACCCTGCACTTGTTGACTGATGCTCTTTGATCCAGCTTTTCAAGAACCATATTCCCAATCTTTTAACAAATGAGCTCCTCTCTTTGAAGCAGTGCAGCTCTGCAGTGAAGGCTGAAGCTTAAACCCTGGGGAAGCTGGCCACTGGGCGTGTCTTTCCTTGGTTGATACCTCGTGGCAATTGTGAAACCACATTTGACATTACTTGGTTTAAACCTTGAAATGTTTGCAGACCTTTTAATCCCCATATTGTGGAGCTATTGCCAGACCTTGTGGCTGTGAGATGGGGAGGGTTTGTGACTTGCCTAGGTGATGACAGAGCACGAACCTGTCCTTTGCCTTCCCCACAGCCACATCCCCCCGGGTGTCCTCTGAGCTGGAACAGGCCCGGCCCCAGACGAGTGGAGAAGAGGAGCTACAATTGCAGCTGGCGCTGGCCATGAGCAGAGAAGTTGCTGAGCAGGTTGTGCCCAGGCCCCTGAGTGATGCCCTGTGTTGGGGGGTCAGGGGGCACTGTGCTCCACATTTTGGATGTGCTGCCTGAAATACGACTTGTCTGTCACCTATTTCCCCCAGTTGGGGAGAGATCCTACGCAAAGTGATATTTAGGAAAGGTTTTTAGGAAGTCATTGCCAAGGAAGGGACAAGCCAGTCAAAAATGCTTCCCAGAAACACTTTTCTCAGACATGGCCCAGCCTGACAGGACCTCTCCAAATGAGCTGAGTGCCCACGGACTCCTGGAGGCCTGATTTGTGGGCTCACAATTGGGTTAGCCTGACAGACTGGTGAGGTGGGTCAGCAGCTTCTGGCCTCTGGGAAAGAAAGGCAGGGACAAGGCTGGAAGGAAATGCTCCAAGAAATAGAAGTGTTTGTATTTGGATGATGGAAGTATGTGGAATTTTAATTTTTCTAGTTCCCATTTTTCTTTAATAAAGATGCATTTGTTTAAAATGGAGAAGGAGGGGAAAGAGTGACTGAAATGACCTTTCAGAGTTGTCAGCCCTTCCGTTGCAGTTACCAGGGTTGTCCACTGGCCTTTGGTTAAAAAGGCCAGGTGGAGTCAGGGCTTGTAGGCAGTGGGGGGCGGGTGGGGAACCTTCTCACCTAGAAGTAGTGTTTGCAGACCAGGTACTGCAGATGGTTAGATGGAAGCACAGATGGGCCTTCTGGGCCCATTTTAATTAATAATGTATCTATGATTTATTATAGTTGTAATATATTTACTTATAACTTAATTACTATTTAAAAGCAAGGACAACCCAGTCTTTTGCATATGGTGGCTATAATCATTTTTGTTAGAAATCATAGGAAATATACAGTCATTTTCTGGAAGTATACACAGTGGGAGGTGGGATGGTATGTAATTTTCATAATCTTTTAAATTTCTTTCTGGGTTGTCAGATCTTTTAGTTTTATATGGAAACATATTGCTCCTATAATTGGAATTATAAAGCCATTTTCATTTTGAGAAAAATAATGGTTGAGTAAGTATTCCCTTTCCCCAATTTGGCAGTGCCTGTGCCTCAGGTGGGACCCTGAAGCTGGTGGAAGCCACCCAAGGGCTGTAGAGGGGGGGTGCGAGCAGGGAGTCACCTAAGGACCACTGTGTCTTACAGGTTGTTTCCGAACCCTCTTTTGAAGTGACACATAATACCATCTTGCCTTTCCTGGTTCTCGCCAGGGTTGCTTTGTTCTGTACAGTGATGTCATTGCAGTTACCACCAGCCTCACAGTCATTGTCACCCACAGGAAGAGCGCCTCAGGCGGGGTGATGATCTCAGGCTGCAGATGGCCCTTGAAGAAAGCCGAAGAGACACGGTTAAAGTTCCGAAAAAGAAAGAGGTGAGTGCTTCCCTGGGAAGGCAAATATTTTGAGACTGTCCCCAAACCTACCCCTCAGTGTGCAAGTGACACTCAGGGAGCTCTCATAGGAGCCAGTGTGTGTTCACTCAGTGAACAGCCTTGAGGCCTGTGATGAGCATGAGGCGAGGGCACCTGGCCTGCTTAGGCCACCCTGAGAGAAGTGGGCGTGGGCAGGGGCTGGCGGTCTGGGTTCCCACTTTCTGCTGGCCTTTCTCTCTATCCCTCCCTGGGAAATGGCAGGTAGGGTAGCACTCCCCCCTGACCCCCGCTGCCACACACACACACACACACACACACACCACCACCACCACCACCACCACCACCACCACCACCACCCCCCCCGGGGTAACTCTTAGTTACGGAAGCTAAGCATCAGGTGCTCTGGAACCATGGTTCCTGGTACAGGGTCAGCCCTCACCAGTGCTGTTCTTCTTCACCATTGTCACTTCTATGCCAGACTTCCTCCTTTGAACCTCAAGGTGACTGGGACATGGCTCTGCTCCAGACAGGCTCACCATCCAGTCAGGATTCAGGCCCCTTACACCACATGGCCCCCATGTTACAGGGCCCTGGGTGTCCCTTACTGCAGCCTTGGAGAGGGACAGCCCCCGGAGTGGGAGCCCTGGGGAATGGCTGACTGCTGGGGGAGTGGTAGGCTGCACATTCCGAAGGGAAGGGGCCCACAGCCAAGCAATGTCCTGCCGGAAAGCTGGTGTCCTGCAGGAAAGCTGGGAGGGCTGTTTGCAAGTGAGTGCCTCAGTGTGGCTATGGGGTGTTGGGGGACAGAGGGGCATGATAGGGCAGCACATGGGAATGCTCAGTCTCTATGGTCCTCTCAGCCCATTCCTGGGGTCCTCTAGTCTCGTAAGAAGCACAGGCAATATTGGTGGCTGTCACATGTTACTGTGGCAAAGTAAAACCTGTCCCCTTCTCTTTGTCTCCAAAGCCTGGCTCCTACCCACAGCAGACCACTCTGTTGGATTTAATGGATGCTCTCCCTAGCTCAGGTCCTGCCACCCAGAAAGCAGAGCCCTGGGGCCCATCGACCTTGGCTAACCAGACCAACCCCTGGGGTGGCGCAGCGGCCCCCGCCAGTACTTCAAGCCCCTGGCCATCGTTTGGTAAGGACCCCTCATTTGTCTCTCATGTCTGCTTGTTGAATGGGTGAGGAAGGGCAAAGTAGAGCTTCTCTCTCTCCTTCACCTGGCAAGTGGGGGAGGGGATAGTGAATGTGGCTGACGGTGGTTGGGGGGTCTAGGCTTCTGTGGTCCCCAGCTGTGATGTCCACCAAGCCACTGCCCTCCTCCAGAGGAAAGGAGGAGCAGCCCTCCTTTCCATTCTGTTTTGGATGGTTTTCTGCTTTGGTAGAGGGAAAGCTGGCTTCCTCTCTGTTTCCCATGAGCATCAGAAATGGCTTGTCCCACCTCTGGGACGGGTCAGTGTTCCCAGAGTTGTGCCCAGCACCCAGGTGAAGAAACTGTAACATGCTGTGAAACATGTAAATCAAGTTGCTATAATTAGCTGGAAATTATGATACACTTGATGTGACTGCTAATGAAGAGGGGATATGTTTGCTCTAATTCTTTTTACTTGTCATTGAAGCAATAGTCAGTCTGCTAGGCTAAATGAATACTTTACAGTTCTGTTTAATGCCAAATGCAAGAGAATTTGTAATAAGAGATTTGAACCATGAGTGGATCATGATTGGTTTAATCTGGGTGGAGATCTTGGGCGCATGGGTTCCCCAATTGCTACAAACAGGGCTTGACCTGCAGGCTTCCCATGCAGCCTACGCTCTGGGAGTCCCCTCTGGGTGCTCTGAATCCTGCTGGGCATGGGAGATCTGTGGGTTTTCTGTCTAGGAATTTTGAATTGTATATTTTGTGGCAACTTGCACGTATCTGGTGGGGTCTCTGTTTTCCCAACTGGAACCATCTTTTGTATTCAGCTGGGTCCCCTGCACGTTCGCTGAAGTGTGCCAAACACCAGACTCTGTCCTGGCCTGCAGGCACCTGACACAAACAAGTAAGGGTCCGGCCTGCAGGGTTTTGGGTGGGTGTGGACAAGGTGGGGACAACAGCATGGTAGTAGTGTGTGCATGCTGGGCCTCAGTGGCAGGCTTTGAGAGCATCCTGGGGCCAGCCTGTCTCAGGAGGTGGGGCTTACATCTGCAGTAGGGGAGCAGGGGGCTGAGAGGCAGGCATCTTGGAAGAATCTTCGAGGAAGGGTGGGAGCAACTGGGGGCCAGGACAAGGCAAGTGTGCTCCCAGCAGAAGGCTCGGCTTGTGAGCGGCATGAGACGTGCAGTGGATGCGGGTGTGGGGCCTGCCTAGTGTAAAGTGGGCAGCAGGGGGTTGGAGTGGCAGGGTGGGGGTGGGAGCCGGAAAGCGGGGATGGGTGGCTTCCTGGTCACTCAGGGCCTGGCCATTTTGCCAAGTGCTTGGACATGTCCAGAGGACAGCGTTGGCTCCAGATGTCCTTGGGTGATGTTGGCTGCAGGGACTCAGACAGAGCCCCGCACCTCTTTGGCTGGAGCCCTCCGGGCCTTGGGGCAAACCCTAGGCCCAATGGTCTGTAGTCCTCCCTCACTGAAGGCTGACTCTGAGGCTGCCAAGAGCACGGTCCACACAGTCCATGGCCGTATGCTGCACCCCCACGGAGCCTGTGGGGTGAAAAGTCTTGCTGAGTACTCGTGTGGGCAGTGACGGCAGGGCCACCGGACATGCCCACTCGGTGCTGCCTGTGGGGTCAGCAGGCGCTTCCAGACAGTGGTGATGACTTTATTTTTAAGTTGAAATAGTTATTCTGTAAAGAAGTGGCCCCCTTATGTTATGGATAAGGGTGTTGTTCAGGAAAGACTATCAATCCCTTTCAAAATTGTAATTGCTCATTAAACTAATGGGCAGTTTTTCAGTGCCCAGAAAAGAACAGGGTCACTTGGGGAGGAGCTAGTGAGATTGAGAAGATTGCACCTTGCAGAACGGGGGGTCGATTCTAGGAAGGTGCTTTGGCAGCTGAGGGGGTGGGAGGGAGACATACTTTTCCTTTCTGCTCTTTTTTTTAAACTGTTTATGTTAGCTGGTTGGGAGAGGTAAACGTTTGCCCAGCCCTTCCTATGGTTGGTGGACAGGTCTGTGTCCTGTGTATGGGTTGAGCTGGGACGGGAGCCCACTGCGAGCCAGGCAGAGTCCCGCTGGTGAGGCAAGGCTGCTGCGGAGGTGGGCGGTGGACAGGGCTCATACCCCTGAGGCAGCAAGGACCAGGCTCCGGCCAGGGGTAGGGGTGCAGCTGGGGAAAGGCAGCTGGCACTCAGAGGCCGACAAGCATCCCGTGCAAGGCCACCCACGTGGGCTTGCTCTTCCAGTTTTGTAAAGTCAAGATAAACCTCATACAGCACAATGTTCACCATTTTGACCATTAGCCAGCCATTCACAATGTTGTGCAGTCATCAGGATCGGTTCCAGGACATTTCTGCTGTGGTGACACCTGTTCCCTTCTGCTCACTCCCCACCACCCCTCCCCCAGCCCTGCAGTCGCTGTCTGCTCGCTGTGTCTGGGTTTGCCTGTTCTGGACATTCCACATACATAGTGGAATCATACAACATGTGGCCTTTGGGACTTGTATTTTTCACTTAGCGTGTTTTCATAGTTCATCTACATACCAGTGTGTATCCGTACTGCATTCTTCTTATGGCTGAGTAACATTCCATTGTATA
Source organism: Anoura caudifer (assembly GCA_004027475.1). NCBI lineage: Eukaryota > Metazoa > Chordata > Mammalia > Chiroptera > Phyllostomidae > Anoura > Anoura caudifer. The sequence goes on along the minus strand of PVKU01003393.1, from coordinate 39,278 downwards.
ACACCACATTTTGTTTAACCATTTAGCAGTTGGTGGATATTTGGGTTATTTCCACTTTTGGGCTGTTACAAATCCACTTTTTTAAAGAGAAGGTTGAAACCTGCATTTTTAAAATTATTTATTTTTAAATATTGACAATGAATTAAAAAAGTTAAGGACATGTTTGGGACTAATCAAAATACATCTGTAGGAAGCCACAGAGGGTTCATGGATTGTTACCACTTCCTAGCCCAGGGCCCTCTCTTTGGATCTGATGCATTTGGCATTTTTACCAGGGACTTGGAGAGAAAACAGTCCCACAAAGCCAAGAAAGGCTCTTCATCTTCTGGGGTCACACAAGTTGGAGGCAGGCTCTGTGCTTTGCCCCTCAGTGCCGGGCCCCCCTCTTGCCCTGGCCCACTCCGAAGGTCTCAGTGGTGCATGTCCCTGGGTCATCACCTCCATCTCCAGCATGGAGAGGTAGGTGACTGGTGTTAAAATGTTAGCTTTTTAACTATTATTTCTGGGCACTTACGTTTTCATGTAGTCAGGGTCATAGTATATATATAACTGTGTGTGTGGATAGGTAGATAAGTAGGTTAGATGGGGGATTCCACTTGCACTATAGGATGAGCATTTCCAGGTGTGGTCAGACACTCTGACAGTGGGGCTCCAGCTCTAGCGGATGGCCCAGTGCTGCACCACTCTCCCCTACCGCCACTGTTGTGTACCAGGTGGTTTTACACTTTAATGTGCTGCTTTCAACAGTGCTGCCCAAGTTCACCAGAACCTGCTGGCAGTGCCCTTGCTTTCATCTTTCAGACCCAGCTCCAGAGCCAGGTGTGCGTGTCAGGGTGACGGGTTCCTCCCTGGTGAGATATGCTCATGTGTGTTTCAGGGCCGCCTCACCACCCTGAAACACATTCATGAATTAGAAAGATTAGAGGTTCTCTTTTCAGATGCGATAGTGGCACCCTCTGGACAAAAAGAATGCTGTTCTGAAAGCCACTGTTCGTAGTGAGCCTGGTTGGTACCTTTGCTTCCAAAGCAGCACTGGGGGTGGCTTGGCCAGCCAAACTGGGAGGCGGTGCTGAGAGCCTAGAGGAGGGAAATTGGAGCCTGCCTTGTCAGCAGGCACTTCCTCTGCTGCTTAGACACACAAAGCAGCCCACCTGGGATGAGGGGCCTCACAGCCTGATGACTAAGAAGGCCTTGGCTGGCTCAGTTCTCCTCTCTGCCCCCCTTCTACTGCCTGGGCCAGGACAGAGGCCGCCTTCTGCTCTGGCAGCAGCAGGTGGTGCTGCGGGTTTCTTGGTGACTCCCGAGATGGCTTAGTTCTGTGACTTCCTCCCTGTGCACATGAATATTAATATGTGAGACTGGGATGAGTCGGGCTGGCCATTGAGAGGCCATGGCTGTGTACTCCCTATGAATGGGCCCTTAGAGGAGAAGGCCGGAAGCTGCTTGATCTTTCTGCCCTGGATTTCATCCTCCTTTCCTGTCATTCACTGGAGCTTTCAAAAGCATTTATTTATCCATGTGTGGCATGATCTGGGCCCTACCAAGGATGCGGCGGGCAGAGCATAGAGGAGTCTTGCAGTGGATGTACTGTTCATTCATGGAGGAGGACAGAGAGATGTCAGTAGGCATTCATGGGGACACACTTGCCATGCCCCTGGCTCCCGCTGTCTGCAGGCTGGCGTACGTACCTGTAGGAAGGTGAGGGGAGCATTCTGTCCCCAGGTTAGGTTTGTAGGAAGGGTGGTGCCACAGAGTGTGGCCTCCTGTAACTCATGCAGGTACATGGTGGAGCAGAAAGTCAGCATAGAGTCCTGTGTGTATGAAGGTCCCTGACTGCCAGTTGCAGGACAGAAACCTGACTAAACTCCCTGAGGCCAAGCAGCTGGATTGTCCATGGTCATCTGGCTGATGTGGGGTCAGCGGGGTTTGAACTGAACTCATCTTTCATTTCACATGCAAAGCTCTCTGAGTTGCGACCAAATCTGCCCTTGTGCACATCAGGACAAGAGCAGGGTTCCTTTCGGGCTACAGTTGTTGATTGCAACACTACGCATCACAGAGGATGCTGACTTTTAAAGTTCTTGGCCATGCTGGTTTTTCTGTTGTTCTAGCAGGTTCTAAAGGGGAAGCCGGGCCTGTGGAAAATAACTGGAGGTGTGAGAAGACTCTTGAACTATTTCAGGGTGGCACTGCACTGCAGTGGGGCACTCGGGCAGAAGACTTGCCTGGAACCCCAGGATAATGGGGACTCAGCGTGATGAGTTTTTCGCAGCCTCACATGTTAGTGTTCATATGGGAAGAGCCCTTCCAGGCAGGGTGCAGTACTTTGTTTCAACTCGTAGTTTATTGGCTTTGGGGGAAGCTAGTGGTTTTAGATCTTTATGGTCTCAGTGTAGGTCCAGATAGTGAAGCAAGTGTCTTTTTTTTTTTTTTTTTGCACATGCACATGTGTGCAGTCACTGAGGGGCTTGCCTGTATGAGGTCAGGAGGGCAATGCTGAGAGGTCCAGGGCTTGTCTCTGCTTGGTGGGCTGCCTGCGTGCTGTGAAATACCTGCTCCTTACTTTATATTGTGTCCCATTGTCTGCTTGTTTATTCTTGAATGTGTGTCTCAGATGTCCCTGCTCAGGGAGATGTGGTCTTCCTTTCCTCAGTGCCATCTCCCCCCGCCACCCCATGACCCCTGCCTCCTGTGGCTCCCATGCTGAGTGTAGTCACTTCTGTCTGTGTTTTGTCCCTTAGAGGAAGGGCTCTAAATGTAGCTCAGAGACAGCGAGATGACTCCAAGGATCACCTGTCTATGGGAGGCAGGGCTTGCCTCCACGAGCTGCCCCTCCATTCAGGCCTGTGTGTCTGAGCTGGGCCATCTGACAGTGGGCCCTCCTGTCTTAGGAGGGCTTGGCCCAGAGCATGATGCTGCAGGGGCTCAGCGGCTCTTGCGCATATGGACTGCCCATTTCAGTCACTTGGGGAATGTCTAAAAATCCAGATGCCCAGGCCCTCCCCAGAATTGGTGGGGGCAGGATGGGGTGGGGAGGGGATAACATCGGTAATTTACTAAGCCCCCTGGAGATTCCTGGGGATGGGCACCGTGGAGAGCCACTGGTCTGGGGCCCTGAGGTGCATGGTGAGCCAAGTCCTACTGAGGCTAAGACGTCTGAGCACCTCCAGTGCAGAATGCCCGGCTTTAGGGGCAGCTCCTCTCCTGTGTGTTTCTAGTACCTGAAGCAGACATTCACCTGGAACCTTAAGAGGTGGTCATCAAATCCCAGAGTGCAAACACACCTCACAGAGGGAGGGAGATAAACTGTGGCCCTGAGGTCTGTGCCTTCCTTCCCCCATCCCCATCAGTCCCCAGTCAGTCATGGAGCCCATTCCAGGTGCCAGGTGCAGGGAGCTCCCATGGGACTCATACTGTGGCTGGGGACACAGATTCTCCCGTGAGCAAAAGCAGGGTGCCTTGTGAGGAGCTCTGGGCAGGGGGGAGGGAGGGTGGGTGACTGTGTGACAGGGTGACATGGAGGCTGCAGGGTGCGAACCCTGTCCTCCCAGCAAGCCTCCTACACACACATGCACACACATAACTGCATGCACACACAGACTGTGTAGGCGGTACAGTTGGGCGGGACACTGCTGTAAACAGCTTCAGTGGAGACTGGTAGCTCTGCCTCCAGTCTGGCCTGGCACATGGCTCAGAGATGATCCCTAAGACACAGATCCTCTTTGCACTGCTCCACTCAGTGGGCCCTTCTCCTTTCCCCTGCAGCCTCACAAGCATGAGGACCAACTGTCTTGGGTGCCCACCTCATGCTCCCAGTTCATAGCCTAGGGGATGGGGAGGGTTTCTCTGTAGCTCCTGTGCTTTTCTAGGGTTTGGTGGTGAGGGGTTGGGACTGAGGGACTGTGCAGATTGACTTTGTTGGTGAAACCCACTCAGACTGGGACTAGTTAGGGGATAAGTCTAAGGAAAATGGGCATGTTTTTCAAGAAGAGCGGGGAGTGTCTTCTGAGGAAGGTGAAGAGGAGGAAAAGACAGCAGCTCTCTTGTGCAAGGCTGAGGTGCCCAGTGTGGTCAGGACACTGGGGGATGAATGTGAGACTCTCAGTCCATGTCCTCTGGGCACAGACTAGCTCAAGGGATGGGGACCGCATAGCAGGACCAACAAGCTCCTGACATGAGCTTGTTCCAGTCTTATGGCTGCTGGTGAGTAAGGCAGAGGCTGAGGTAGGCATAAGTTCATCTGGTCCACAGGGAGCCAGAAGCAGTCTGGCACGGGGTCCCAGGTCTTCGTATGTGGGAAATCCTATGTCCTTTCCACTGCCTCCTGGGTGGCTCCTAAGACACTTCCCAGCTCTTCTGACTGGCAGTCCTGCTCTCCTTTACGCAGTTTTCCCATGTCACTTCCCTCCAATCGAGGTGGAGAGCCAAAGCCCTGTGAGGTGCCCTGTTGGGAGCAGAATGAGGGCCCATCCCCACTGTGTGGTTCCAGTTGGGGCCAGGTTCAGTGTCCTGATCTGCCCTTTGTCCAGCAGAAGTGGGCCCAGGGAGAGCAGGTTCAGTCACAGAGAGGAGGGTCTGTGTGACATGCTGGGAAGACCAAGAGTGAAAGGTCAAAGAAGGTCCTGGAGGGCTGTGGTTTGGGGGCAGCAGCAGTTGACAGGTTGTGAGTAATTGACAGGCGTTCATGTCCAGGGGTGGTGGGAATGGAGCTTGCAGGCTGCAGGACTCCTGGGGCATGGAGGCTGCTGTGGCCAGCTGGGAAGCAAGGCCAGCAGCTCGTTCCCTTCCCACATAGAGCTGCATCCAGCACGCTGCCAGCTCACCCTGCTGAAGGTGGAAGACAGCAGTTAGAAGAGTCAGTATTTCAGAGATTAGAGGTAACAAAGTCAGCATGGTAGGAACAGTTCGGCAGAGAATTCATCTTTTTGAAAGCCAAAGAGCCTCCTACGCACGCGTCTGTCCATGCACACTGCACCGGTGTTGTTAAAAGGGGCATGTGTGGGGATGGGGCCCAGGAGATGAGTCTAGTGGCTAGGGGGCATCACCTGATCTTCTCCAAGGCTGCCTGGTGGAGAGGGTGGAGATAGCTTTTGCCCCAAAGGTGTCCACAGTCCAAGGTAAACTCTTGGGCAAAAAGTCATTTTGGTGCTGTATGGTAAGTGCTCCAATAGAAAGCCAAGGGGAGGAATTAGAGAAAGCAAGAAGAGAGGGGAGAAGATGATGGGTATGCCCGCTATGTGTTTGGAGCAGTGGAGAGGTCGGTGTGGCTGGGGAAGTGTGGAAACAGAATGACTATATCTAACACACATCTGTTTGGAGTTCCAGAAAAGTCAGTATTTGAAAAGATAATGACTGAGGCTTTTCAAGAATTGTGTCAGGGTGCTATTTCTTCAATCCAGGAAGTTTAGTGAATCATAAGCAGAACAAGAAAAGAAATCCGCCCTGGCTGGTGTGTGGTGTGGCTCAGTGGATTGAGCACCCACCTGTGAACCAAAAGGTCACCAGTTTGATTCCCAGTCAGAGCACATGCCTGGGTTGCAGGTCAGGTCCCCAGTAGGGGGTGTGTGAGAGGCAACCGATTGATGTATCTCTCACACATTGATGTTTCTCTCCCACTCCTCCTCTCTCCCTCCCCCTCTCTCTAAAAGTAAATAAATAAAATCTTTAAAAAAAAAAGCACCCTGAAAAGAAATCCCCTCTACACACAGCATCAGAAAACCAAAGAAAGAGATCATCTTCAATAAGCCCACAGGGAACAGATGCTGCATGATTAAGGCATAGCCCCCAGACTGACCCCTGACTTCTCAGCAGTAATGTCAGACTCCAGGGGACAATGGGATGATGCCGTGAGAATACTGAAGGAGAGCTCTGTCAGTGGAGAACTCAGTTCTAGCCTAGTCATCTTTCTTCCCAGGACAATGGTGAAATAAAGATATTTTAAGTTTTGAAATGAAAAACATAACCGTCACCCCCTGAGTATCCTCTATTCAGTGAAGATATTTTTCAACAGTGCAGGCAAATAGTGATGGTTCCAGGTTACAGAATACTAAGAGAATCTGTCGCCAGCACATCTTCCAGAAACGCTAAGGGATGTTCTTTCGGCTGATGGAAAAACAGCCAGATGGAAACTCAGAGCTCCAGGAAGGAATGAGAAACATGAGAAATGGGAAATGATGTGGGAGAGTATTTTTAAAGTAATAAGAATATAAGAAAACGGAATCAGCATGATTCATGAGCCCATGAACTTGCTGTTCCCAGCAGTTGGAGAATACACATACTTCTCAGGTACATGCAGAAGACTAACAAGAAACTGGTCCTGGGCCGGGCAGAAGTGCCTCCACAGATGGCAGCACATTGGGGCCACACTGAACATGTTTTCTGGCATGGTGTGCTCAAGTCAGTAACAAGAAGGTAACTGGAAAAGTGCCTACATGGGACATTTTTTAAAGATACTTCTAAATTCTTGAGTCAAAGAAAAAGATAAGAAAATCAGAATTTGGAACCAAATAATAATGTAAATATTTTTATATCAGAATTTGTGGGACAACTGAAGCAATAGTAAGAATGAAATTTATAGCTTAAAGTGTTTGCATTAGTCAAGAAGAAAGGTACAAGATTAATGAGGTAGCATTAGGGTTAGAATAGCGTTATACTCAACTAAGCAGAAGGAATGAAATACGGATAAGAACAGAAATGAATTAGAACACAAACTAATAATATCCACAAAGAAGTTTGTAATTGAAAAGAGTAATACAATGGACAGATATTTAGCAAGATTAATTTTTAAGAGCAGAGCAAAGGCACAGTGTTGGGAATGAAACAAAGAATGTAACTGCAGACGCTGCCAGGACTCGACATAGAGCAGAGGCTCTTTGATAGACTCCGCGCTTTCACATCTGCAAACTTAGACAAAATGGGTGAATTTGAAAAGACTGCTTAGCAAAGCTGATTGAAGAACAAGAGAAAACCTGTTACGTAGGGATAGTTCTATAATCATTAAAGAAATTGAATTAGTTTCTTAAAAATTCACCTCACCCCTTAAATCTACCCAGAGGGTTTATTAGCAAGTTCTAACACCATTTAAGAAACAATTCCACTTCTACACAGACTCTTTCAGAGGACCAGGAAACAGGGAGTGTGCCTGCCCCTTCGATGTGGCTAGCATCATCTTCACACCAGAACTGGAGAAAGAGATGTGAGAATAGACGTGTCGGGCCAGTCCCACTTACAAACATAGGTGCAAAAACCCTAAGCAAAGAAACAGCATCAAAACCAAAATGAGAAAAATCTAAAAATGATATAACACATCGTGAAAAACTTGGCTTTCAAGGACCAGGTTCTCAGAAAAGGTATTACTGCACCACCTTAACAGACCCACAGAGGAAATAATGTGATCATCTTAGTGCCAGGAAAAGGTTGGTAACATTCATCAGCCATTCAGTGGGAAAGTCTTAGCAAATGTGGAACGATGGGGAACTTCTGTGATCTGATAAAGGTCTTCTGAAAGGGAAAACACCTGTTATTTCAATGGCACCGCTTCACAGTGAGATGTCAAAAGTTGGCCCTGCAAGAGCAAGACAAGGTCACTGCATCCAGCCACATGTAGGGACTGGCGGTGCCAGCCGTACAGTGAGACGGGGACAAAAGGAAATGTGTGGATACCACAAAGACTATTGTTGTCATTTAAAAGTCATGTGATCATGCACACGGACTATTTAAAAATGTCTACAGATGAGTTTATTAGAGTTAAGAGTTATTAGAGTCATAAGAGTAGATAATTAGGATGAATTTCAATGTTAGAATTTAAGAGTAGCAAGATTTCTGGATACCAAAATCAGTATATAAAATTAAATTGTTCTCTGTATAACAATAAATAAATAGAAAATGAAATTTTAAGAATATACCAGTCTTTAGGAATAACTTTTACAAAGGTTGTATAAATTCCTTATGGAAATAAAGGATGAAATTTAAAAAGATTAAATTTTACTGAGACAATTAAAGAAGACAAGTAAATGGAGTGATATTTTGTGATTTGTGTTTGGAATACTTGCTGTTGTAATGATAACAGTTTTTCTTGACTTGAGATTCAGTGCCATTTGATCAAAATCCCAAGGTTTTAATTTTTTTTTAACTTGACAAGATGATTTTAAAATGACTGTGAAGGAGCAAAGGCCAGAAACAGCCAAGGTTCTCCCTGAAGGACACAGGGCTGGGGATCTGCTGCTGCAAGTTGTCCAGACTGAGTGTTGTAATGCTGCCTGTGAGGATGGCCCAGACACCCGGGGACGAGGCAGAATGGGTCGGAGGAGAGACCAGGGAGCTCCGAGTGGACCCGTGAGAACTTGGCTTCTGGTAGAAGAGGCCCTACGTGAGTTCATCACTCATATGGGAAAACATGAGAGGATCCTTATTTTAATACCAGGCACAAAAGTCAAGTCACTAATGGATCAAATGTGAGAATGTGAAAGGCAAGCTGTGCTTCTGAAATGTTGCTGTTGAACAGCTTTGAGGCCCCAGTGCAAGGAATAATTTTCTAAATGTGAAGAAGAGCACAAATTACAAACAAAAACACTGATATGGTCTACTCCCTTACCTATTCATTGAAAGATAAGAGTGAAGGTGAAGATATTTGCAACATAAGGAATAGATTCAGGGCTTAAAACATGGACAGACCTCAGTCAAAACTGTAAGAGAAAGTGTGCGAAGGAAGACGGTAGTGAGGGGACAGTCTGGGAGGGGAGGAGGCCTGAAGGACCTGCAAGCAAATGACGACACTTGCACAGCTGCCCTGTGGAGCAGGGAGCTGCGATAGCCTTGGGGACATCAAGGCCTCACCCACCAGGTGGGCCCTAAGCTCCTGCACACCAGGTGTGCCTCCGTGGCCTGGGAGTGTGAGGTGGCCAACACCAGGAGACTCTCTGGCCCCACTCAGGGGTGGGGGGGTCGGAGCCTGTGCGTATTTAGGGTGGAGCAGAAACTAAACCAGACTGGTGCCATCAGCAGAATGCCCACTGTGGCCCTCTCTCTTCTAGAATGAAAAGCACAACCATGGAAATGAACACATCTCAGCTACCCCTCAACCCAGATGCGTCTATCTCCCAAATAAAACTCGGAGCAAGCACAGTCTATAGAAAGTTAGAAAGCAGGCACCACTTGCCACAGCTCAGTGTAACCAGGAAGGGAAGCAGGAGAAGGGCTAACAGTGTCTGGGGACGGCATGTGGGTGCCCCCAGGGAGGCACCTCCTGGTCTCTGTAAAGCAGCAGTGGTTTCTAGACATTTCCTCTGATGCTGCTTGGAGGGAAGGAGACGCATGATGGGTTTGGTGTGTCTGCACATGTATACACACCTATGTCTGTGTGCGTGCAAGTGTTTTCTATCCTTAACACAGTGGTGCCTGACCCACCAAACTGGTTTGTCACTCAGAGTTTGAAGATGTTCAGTTGCTTAAGCTGGGAGGTCAGTGTGCAGTTGTCGTGTTACTTCCCCTCTCCGTGCTGCACTTGCCTGCTCAGACACCCTTCTTTCAAAGGTAGAGACCACTCAAAGCAGGTGGGGAGAGGGTGTTGCCAGGCCTGTGCTCAGCAGTGGGTGCTGGGCTAAGCTCCTATCTGAGGGGAAGCTTGAGGACTCTGTGGCGGGGTCGGGCAGGGGGCACTTCAGGGAGCCCTTTCCAAGACTGGCTGTGGCCAGGAGCGTGGAGAGGTTCTCAGCAGTGTCCTCCCTGGTTCCTTCCCTGGGGACACCCCACCCTGCTAGACCTTGCCCAGCGCACACCCTGGGCAGCAGGCCCCAGAGTCATCCACCTGCCCAGGCTTCCGCTCTGTCTGGCTTTGCTAGTGTGGGGTAGCCTTTGGGTAGCTGCCTCTCCTGACATAGGCACAGATCCTAGTGTGTCTCAGAGCATCCGTGTGCTTCTTACCCCAGATACCCAGAACTTTCTGAGGGCCTCTCAGAGCCCTACCCCGCCTTCCTACAGGTGCCAAGCCAGCTTCCTCTGTCGACTCGTGGGGAGCTCCCCCCAGGGCCAGCACACACTATGTCTCCAAGAGCTCAGATTCCTGGGCCACCCTGCAGCAGCCTGCCCCCGATGCCGAGAAAGCTGCTGGAGCCTGGGCATCTGTCTCTGCTGCCAAGCCCTCGTCTGCCCCTGGTGAGACTTCACACCACCTGGGCCTCAGGAGTCCCTTTGAGCCCTGCCGCTCCCCTCTCATGACTCCTTGGCATGGGGCCTCTCAGTTTGCCTCCGCTTGCCCCCCTCCCCCACAGCGTCTGTCCCTGTCCTCCATGCCCCTCATGCAGCGCATCCAGTATGTGGGGTGAGCTCACAGACTTTCTGGGCACTCATACCTCCCTCCATGGCTGACTGCCCTCCAGACACTCTTCCAGTCACTTCCTTCAGGCCTCTCCCAGCATCCAGATCCCACTCAGATATGTCTTCTCCACCATTAGCCCTCCTTCAGGGGGGCGTGGTGGGAGCATTGGCAGGCAAGCACCCCAGTCTGTGCATTGGGAAGCCAAGGTCCCTGGCCTGGTCTCCCCTCCCCGGCCCAGTTCCAGCCCACCAGCTAACCCTGAAATGAGCTGCTCCTTGCTCTCAGCACTCTCCCCCAGAAGGTGGGGAAGAGCTCTCTGCCTCTGCTGTCTGTTGCTCTGTTGCCTGCTGGCCCACCTGAGAGGGTGTAGACTGGGGAGTGCAACATGGAGAAGCCACGAGGTACCCACAGTCACTGCCTCTTGTGTTCCCCCAGGGGCCTTTGATCTCTTCAGTAATCTGAATGGAACAATTAAAGATGACTTTTCTGAATTTGACAAACTCCGAACTTCAAAAAAAACAGGTATGTAAAGTGGTTTCCATTAAGTTCTGTGCATTTTATTGCAGAAATAATAATCAACTTTCAAAACCTGTCAACTTCATACATTTTCTTTGTGTTTTGACTTGGGAACCATGTCTCATGGTGTGGATTCATACATCAACAGTGAAGGGCCAAGAGGTTGATTTTTTTTTCACCCTCTCCCCAGGCTGGGCCCCGTGTCTCCACGTCCCTGCTCTGGGTCACCTGTGTGTCTTGGCCTCAACAATCCCCCCTCCAGGACTCATGACCTCCCTGTCCCCTGCCCCAGCCCAGCGTGGGTCCCCATCTCCAGGTCTGAGCTGTGGTTGCCATCCACTTTCATCTTCTCAACTTCCCTCCCCCAGAGGTGCCAGCTTTTCCAGACTCCCCCTGCTGTGGGCATTGATGGGGCATCTGTGCCCCACTTCCTCACCTTGTGTGGCTCCTGCTCCGCTGCTGTCCAGGAGACCCATAGTTAAGTCTCTGGGACCAACTCCTCCCCATGTGCTCCTGGGTTGGGAGGGGCCAGGGCAGGGGGTACAGCCAGGCAGCCTCTGTCCATCTCAGGCTGCACCTCCTAGTCAAACAAAGCAACTTCTCTTTCCTCCCTCCGCTTCTCCCCACTCTCCACCTCCTCCTCCCACCACCTCCACCTTTCCCCCTGCTGCAGCCACAGGCCTGGCTGGCCCTGGTCTAAGGTATAAGCAGCCTGGCCCCTCTCAGCTCAGGGGATTAGAGGCAACTCAGAATATGCTGCTGCTTGGGGCTTCCCCCCCCCCCCCCGCATTCAAAAAGCCACAGGACACCATGGGTGTCCTCTGCAGGCCACAGTGCAACCTAACTGTCCTTCCTTGCATGCCCTTGGTGCCTTCATGAGAGGGTGGCATGGCTCGTTACATGGACAGCCTTCTGGGTACTTGCAAAGTATTTCCTCCCATTCTAGGAGTATTCCCCTTGTAGAAAATCTGTAAGTTCATGGGAGAAAATGAAAATCTGTGATTCTTTCTCCCACTTTCAGCCACTGTTTCCTTCCATTTTTTTTCTGAGCTCTTAAATACAGTATGGCTGCTGGCTGGTGTGGCTCAGTAGATTGAGTACCAGCCTGTGAACCAAAGGGTCACTGTTCTGATTTCCAGTCAGGGCACATGCCTGGGTTTCAGGCCAGGTCCCCAGTAGGAGGTGCATGAGAGGCAACCACACATTGATGTTTCTCTTCCTCTATCTCCCTCCTTTCCCTTCTCTCTACAAATAAATAAAATCTTTAAAAAAAATTACAAAATAAATGGCTCTCTTTAAAAAAAATAAATAACAGTTTGGCTCCTCCTGTCAGACTTGAATCCTGTTCCCCACCCCCTTTATGGAATAACAAATTGAGAATGTTTCCTCATAACATTAAAAATTCTTTAGAAAATATTTCACATTTATGTAGTATGTATCGCTCAGCAGTAATTTATTCTTTAATTTCAGGGAGGACATTTTAGGTTGATTTTAAGTTTTGCTAAAGTAAATAATGCTGTGGTGAACATCTTTGTGTTTAAATCCGTGTTCATGTGTTGCATTATTTCCTGAAGTTGTTGGAGTCCTAGAAATGGGATTACTGAGTGGAGAGTATGACCATTTTTCAGAACCTCCGTGCCACACGGCTGCTGTGTGTCTTGGCAGAGCAACGCCTTCCCACCAGCCTATGTCAGCACACCCTCTGTTGGCTGAATTTTTAAAAAATAATTTGCTTTCTTCTAACTATCAAGAAATTCATGTTCATTGTAGATAATTTAGAAAATAAAAACATTAAAAAAATGTAAGTTACCGTGCCTAGCCACCAACCCAAAATAACGTCTTACTACGTTTAGAGGGTTGTGCTGTCCACACTGTTCAGCTCTGCTTCTTTATTTGAAATGTTGATACAACCTCTTTCCTCCTCATCTGGTCTTCTTTGCCTCTGCATCCAGGGCTTGGCCGTGACCTGCCCTGTGGCCAATTGTTTGTCTCCAGCTTGAGGGTGTTGAAAACAACACTGCCATGAACATCGCCCCCCCTGCCACCCCTCTGCCCCTGGCACAGCTGCTCGGGGAACTGTGGGTCTGGGAATGTCTGTGTTGTGCTTGGGATGCTTCCAGGGTTGGTGGGCAGCATTGGGCACAGTCTCAGGGCCCACTCTCCCCATACTCCATGCCTGTGTGTGTCCTTGTCTTGTAGCTGAGGTGGTGGCCTCTCTGCCATCCCCCAAAAATGGAGCTACAAGCCCTGACCCCTTTGAGTCTCAGCCCCTGACCATCACTTCCAGCAAGCCCAGCAGCGCCCGGAAAACGCCAGAGTCCTTCCTGGGCCCCAACGCAGCCCTGGTGAACCTGGACTCGCTGGTGACCAGGCCAGCCCTGCCAGCCCAGTCCCTCAACCCTTTCCTGACACCAGGTATGTACATGGGCTTCCCAGCACTTCCTCTGCTCTTTCTCTTCCTGGGGGTGGGTTTGAGGCAGGCCTCTCTCCTCCACCTCTGTGGGCTCCTCCCACCGAGCCCTTCAAGCTCAGGGGCACTACGCTCAGGGGCATGCCCGGCCCCTTGGAACTGGGGTATGGTGGAGCCAGCCGGATGCCTTCTGGCTCCCCAGGGCCTTGATGGGGCAAGTGTGAAAGCTGCTATTCAGTTCAAGGGGGGAGTGAAAAGCAGCCCTTCCCCTTTCTTTCAGCTGAGACTACTGAGCGGAAGCTACCTCTGATTTGGTGTCCCCACCAGAGAGACCCTTGAGCAAGCGAGCAACAGCCCTGGGCCCTCAGGGAGGGTGGTACTGGGGTGAAGGAGAGTGGAGTCTGCTGCCCAACAGCCCCGGGCAGGGGGAATGGAACTCGGCCCTTAGTGGGCCATCGTCCAGGAACCCAAGGACCCTCTCTGCCCCCAGGCTCTCTGGAGCCTGTCACTAATGGATCAAATGTGATCCTGGGGCTGGGAAATCCATTCTCCCTGCTGGGGTTCTGTCTAAAGACCTGCCTTCCACCCTTAGGCTCCGCAGGGACTGGCCGGTGAGCCCCCAGCCCCTGCTTTAGTTCCCTGGGCACCATAACCCAGCCCCACCTTCCCTCTGCCTGGAGCACCCTCCCCTGTTCAGTGGGAGACCCTCTGACCTTCAGCACCCACCCCAGACAACTTCTTCCTCAGAAGCCTCCCTCCTTCTGGCAAGGCTTTGGGGACCTAGAGCAGAATTGGTCCTGAATTGGGTGAGGATGTAGTGGCCCACAGGGCAGGGGCTCCCGGGCTCCTAAGCCAGCATGGAGCCCCTGTCCCTGCCCCAGAAGTGCTCCAGGTGCCTCTGCCCACAGAGCCCTGGGAGCTCCATAGGAGTTCTGCTAGCAGGTTGTGTCCATCAGGATTTCCTCCAGGCTTTGGGTAGGGGGCACATCAGGGTCTTGGGGCAACTGTGCTGCCTGTGAGCAGGTCATGGTCCCTGGGGGCTGCAGCCAAGATGGAGGAGGTTTAGTTAGTTCTTCTGGACCTCCAGGGCCACGTCCCAGGTCACACAGGTAGCTCTGGACTGCAGTCATTTGTGGGGTTCTGGCTCTAACCCTTCTAAGTGGTGGGGGGGGGGCGCCTCGAGCAAGTCACTGTCCTACTCCCTAGTGTCAGTTGGGTCATTTCTGCCTGGGGTGGTCTGCTGGAGGAGGGGCTGATGCAAGAGTATCAGGCATGAGCTCTGCACTGCAGCTCAAGAACAGCAGCTGGTGGTAACCTGTCAGGGTGCCCTTGCCGGGCAGCCCCAGGGAGCTGGAGCTGGGTTGCACTGTGGACTCAGTCCTGGCAGCCCCTGCGTTTTTGGACAGATATCCATAGGTGTTTTTGCTAAAAGGGGGAAGACAGTTTCTGGTCTTCCAGAGATAAATTCTGGAAATACTGGGTAAAAGAGAGCTGTGTCTGCTTCATGACTGCTGGACTTCTCAGAGCCCTTGGGGTTTCAGGGCACAGCATGGGGCTGCCGTTCCTGCCTCCCCCTTTGATTTCCCCTCTTTCGGGCAACTTGTCACAGCTCTGTCGATGGAATAAGGGGGCAATGCCAGCTGCTGGCTGCAGCAGGGACCCTGGGTGCCAGCCCTGAGGGGGAGCTGGAGCCCTCAGAGCTGGGCATTTTACTGGCCCTGCCTTGCGTGGGCTTTATGACCCTGGATAAGTCACTTGGCTTCTCTGAGTGCCAGGCTTTGTTCTGCTCATCTGGACAGTGGGTAGGCCTATAGTGAGTAGGCTGTCTGCCATGTGTCAGCTGGTGCTGCTGCAGGCTCTGTGGCACAGGAGAGACCTGAATGCACCTGCCCTCCAACTTGGGGCGGGACGTTGTTCTGACTGACCACTGTCCCTTTTGCTGTCTCCCCAGGTGCATCTGTGGCATCGGTCCCTGTCAACCCCTTTCAGGTGAACCAGCCCCAGCCACTGACACTGAACCAGCTGCGAGGGAGCCCAGTCCTGGGGACCAGCCCGTCCTTTGGGCCTGGCCCAGGTGTGGAGCCCCTGGCCATGGTCTCCATGACGTCCACAGCCTCACACCCAGCTCTAGGGCCCAGCAGTGCCTCCCTGATGCCACTGGGCCCCGTCACCATGAGCATGGTGGGCAGTGTGGGTGTCCCCCCATCAGCAGCTCAGGCTCCTGGCACCACCAACCCTTTCCTTCTCTAGGGCCCAGGCCTGGGGCCACCGCAGAGCAGGTGCCCTGAGAATCTGTGCCCGAGGCCACCGAGCAGGGACTTGCCTTTGTGGAGTGATGTCCAAGAGGTGGGTGTGGGTGCTGGGGCTTTCCAGATGCAGCTTCCTGATGGAAGGGTTGTCTTTACTCCCCAGTTGTCAGGCTGGAGCAGGGAGGGCTCATTGAGAGGGCAGGCCCAGCACACAGCTCCATGCCTGGCGGCCTGCTCGCCCATCCCCAGCCTGCAGCCCACGTCACAGGAAAGTGCCTGGACCTGCCGGGCCACCCTCAGCCCCTCCTTTCAAGTGCAGGGTCCTGGCTCCTATGGGGCTCACCCACTGGCTCTCCAGGCCACAGAGGAGGCGGCGGGGGTCCCCACTGTCACCCTTGCCTTTAGCCTCAGCCAGTGGGACTTGGGGACACTGCTGGTCCAGGAATTGGGATGGCCACCTTGTGTTTGTCCTTCACCCCAGCCCTGCCGATACCCCAGGCAGTCCCAGGAGTGGTGGGAATGAGGTGCCAGCTGCATTACATGCTGACCTTCTAGGGAAATGGTTGTGCATAGTTGCTTCTGACTCAATGTGAGTTAGGAGTGAGCACCACTGCCGTGGGACAACTCTTGAATTAAACCCACTAGTGCAAGCTTTGAACTAATCTGAGCATAACCCCACCACGTGGCTCTGTGCTTGTATGCATTTGCACAGATTTTGTTTAGTGCGGTTTCATATTTGAGTTTGCAGAATTATCTAATAGTCTTTTTTTGGCTAATATTTTTATAATGTGGTTCTTATTTAACTGTCTAGTTTTGATAGAATTTACCAGGTCTGGCTGAATGAAGATATTGGCATATATCATGTTCGTAGTTTAAATTCTCTTATTTATGGTTTTAACTCTGTAAGAAAATTTAAATAGGAAGAGACAAAAATGCCTTATGGAAAAACTAAAGTAAATTCTTTATAGGAAAAAAATATGAGAATTTGATTACACTTAAAAGATGATGTTTATTTAAAAAAAAACAAACAAAAAAAAACCTCTAGCCTCCAGTTGCCTTTTCCTTTAATTCCCTTTTTTGGTGAATTACCAAACTGATTGACTTTCAGCCTTTCTGACTAAATGCTAAAAAAGAGGCTATTTTTCTTACTAATACACCAGCATCAAGAAAGTTAAAAAATCTAATGTGTGAATGTGACTCATCAGTTTTCATCCACGAGGCCCTCCTTTTACCATGCAGTCTTGAATGAAAGAGACAGACGTCTGGCACCTTGGGTGATGGGCCTCCTGTGTGCTTGCCCACACCGAGGGCACAGGTGGGGACGGCAGGTGTCCAGGGGCAAAGGCAGTTCTTTGCCCCTGGCTCCTGCAGGTCTCACAGCTGAGATGGGGTGAGAGAGCAGGACTGGCCCTGACCCCTCCACCTTGCTGACTCAACACACCCTGCAGACCTAAAAGTCATCTCTTATTTTGGAAAGGAAGAAAAACATTCTCACATAGAATAGATATTTAATAAACATGCACTAATATTACCTCTCTCTCCCTACTTCCTGCTTTCTTCACCCCACCCACCACTATAAAAAAAAGTATTAGGTCATGAATTAAAGACCAGAAAAGGCTTGCTTACCCCCAGGGAAGGGACTTTTTTCCCCCAAACCCTGTGTCTGGTCAGCTTGCCTTCACAAGGCACTGAGGATTTCTTAACTCTAACGCCAGGGGCAGCTGACCACTCTCTCTGGGCACAGGAGAGGTGGGGAATGCCAGGAGGCATGCAGGCTGGTTCAGAACTGCCCTCTTAGGCTCCCCTCCTGTGTCGTCCTCCCTACTCCAGTGTTGTTCCCTGAGGTCTCATGGGGCCACCCACTGGGGGCTCCAAAGGCCACATCTGGCTCCTCCAGCCTGGGGGTGGGCAGAGCAGGTGGACTCGGGCAGGGTGCTTCCCCAGGGGGTATGCCTGGCCATTCTTGGGTCAGTGGTTCTTTGTAACAGTCAGAAGCTCCTCCTGCAGTGCAGCCGCCAGGTCACCGAGGCCCACAGACTCCCACCCCGCACACAGGTTGGTCCTTGGGTACCTCGTCCCTGTTGCCTGCTGCACTGAGCGTGAAGCCACCAGCCACTGCCACACGTGCTGTGCACATGCCATCATGCTCCCTCCCGGTGGGCACTCGGAAAGGGGTGTCACCCAGCCATTTCTTCAGTCCCAGGGGCTGGTAGCTGGTTTTGAACTTGTGTTGACTATTGATACTTATTTACTTGTATAAATATAATTTATCATTTCTACCATGATACAGTCTCCGTATGTCCTTCCTCCCACCCTATCTTTACCAATCCAGGGACACAGGAGACAGGTGTGTAGGCAAGGGGGCTGTTCCTGCCTGGGACCCAGCCTGACCTGCAGCTGGCAGGCCGCTGGCTTTGTCCTGGTGCCCAAGTGAGCCTCCACATGTCGGGAGGAGAGTGGCCTTACCAGCTCACGCATTCTCGAGACAGTGACTGCCACAGTTGCTGGTTCTCCGGGGGCTGTGCAGCTTTACTTTGGCGTGGCACCGGGGCCCTGCCCCTTGGAACCTGTGGTTGGAGAAGGCGCTGCAGCTGGAGGACAGACTCCTTGCAGGCATGGGTGGGAGAGGCGTTGCACTGTTGGGCAGTGTGCCATGGAGGCAGCGCTGGGCTGAGGAGGTGGGTGGGAAGGCGGTGAGGAGGCGTGAGGCAGGCCCGTGCTCCGGCCTCTGCTCTGGGGCCTCTCTGCTCCAGACCTGGCCCCTGGGCACCCACTCAGAGAGCCTGTGGAAGGTTTGCCAGACCCTGGGATAGCTGGGGGTCCATGCAAGACAGGTGGCTCCAGGAAGCTTTAGGGGTCTCCTGGTTCGGCAGCTCTCTGAACAGTGACTGGGGACTGAGCTTTTGCCTGGTGACACTGCCACGCTGCTTGCTGGTCGCTGTGTGAGGGATCGAGAGTGCAATGGGAGGCAAGTGAGGTTTCTTAGGGGGCTAGGCCTGGAAGTGCCTGACTCCCCCGCTGTTCTAAGGCCGACCTGGTCTCTTGGCCCCGCCTGGGCTTGGGAATAAGGACAGGCATTTGGGCTTCCCAGGTGTCCAGGGGCACTGGGAATGGGCTTGGTGAGCTCATGGCTGGTCTGTCCCAGCGGGCCCTCTGGTTACCACATACTTCACTCTTTTCCTCACACATGGATCACGTACCCCCTCCTAAGGGAGATATGCTTGAGCCTGGTCCAGACAGTAACCTACAGGGTCATGAGCGAGGATAGGTGGTGGTGGTTTGTCACACAGCAATGAAGCTCCCCATGAAGATAAGGAGGACACATACAGTTCTGCATTTCCGGGCTACCTCCCCTGCGCTTCCTTCGGCCTGATGTGTGAGGGCCACTCTGTGGGTCAGACACTTACCTGCCACAAGAGCTTTTACTGGGCCTTTATGGCTCAAAGCGTTCTTCAATTTTACCCCTTCCCCTATGAGTTCCAGAAAGTTTCCTTTTCCAATCTTTTGATGCCAGACATGTTTGGATTCTCTTTCTTTTTTTGTCATCTCTGCTTGCAAACTGCTCTTTCCTGTGGCAGCATCCACAGCAGCCAACCCCCTCCCCCTGAGCTGCGGGCTCAGCAGGCACAGAGCCTGCCCAGGCCAGCACAGCTGTGCGAACTCCCCTGCCCCCCGCCCGCCCTATCCCTCATTGCTAAGACAGGGCACACAGGTTTTGTTTTCTTTTGGTTATAGCCGAAACCCACTCCTGATTCCAGCTTCCATGTCGGAACAGAATAGGTGCCACGGGAACAAACCCTAAACTCTCTGGTAAATGCAGGAAGTTTTTCACAGCATGCCCAGTGGGGGCGTCCTGGCAGCTCCCATGTGGTGTGCCACTTTTAACACCTGACCTCAGATGCCGTGGGGAAGGAAGAGGGAAAAGGGGTGCTCAGGGAGGTTTTACATGGGTCAGACCCCCATGCAGCAAACATCCTTTCAATCTGCAGTTTTCTTAGCCTGCTAGTCACACGGACCCACTTAGATAAAAGGGGCCTGGGAAAGGCAGTCTTCTCACAAAAACAGGAGAAAAAGGAAAGGAAGTGGTTTGGGGACACACAGCCTTGTCACAGTGGTGGCACAGTGAGCGGCCGAGGTGGGCTTGGGGACCATCTACCCTGGCTGTTCTTCATGTAGATCAGGGCTGTCAAACTTATTTTCATGGGGACCACATCAGCTTCATGGTTGCCTTCAAAAGGCCGAATGGAATTTCAACTCCTTAACAGTTAAGGAATAGTTACATTGATACAGTCCTAAAATTATTTTGGCCCTTTGAAGGCAACTGTGAGGCTGATGTGGCACCTCTGAAAATGAGTTTGACACTCCTGGTGTAGAGGGCCACGGATGCCCACCCTACTCCCCTTGGTCTGGTACAAGCCAGGCCCTCCCTACCAGTGCTCCTGCCTGGACCTTCCTGCCACCAGGAGCTTCCTGAGTGATGACTGTGCCCTGCCCCAGCTGGGGCTTGGGCATACACTGGCCCCAGACTCAGTGTGCACTGCGCTTTTATGCATTTCATTGTATGTAAATGTTCCCTCAGAAGAAAAAAATTCCTTAAAAACAAACATCAACACCTCTAGCAATTATCATGCTGAAGTATGCGGGATGTGTGGTGATGTCTGCATCAATATTTCAATATACTGAATATTTCAATATTCAATATATTTTCAATATTTCAATATTTCAATATAGTATTTCAATATACTTTGAAATGTGCTAAAAATAGGGTCAGGAGGAGTTGGGCAGATGTGAAAACACTAGGACAAGGGTCACGGTGGACTCCAGGTGGCTGGCATATGGTGTTCACTGTAAAAGGGTTTCACCTGTGAAAAACAAAAACTAGAACATAAATCATAGTAAGAGGGTTAACTGCTATGACAAACATGCTGACAGACTGGCACCTGCAGCCACTTAGGCACAGGTGGGGGGAGGAAGTGGGCAGAGAATTTGGTTGTCAGTGAAGCTGCAGCAGGATGGTGCAGAGAGGTGGAAAAGCAGGTCCAGGGTTTTTTGCTGCATGGTTGCTCCATCACATGAGAGCCCTTGTGGAGGCTGATGGCAGTGGTCCTGTAGAGAAGAGCATGGGGTGGGGCAGTGCCAGTGACACCCCCCTCCGCCCTGTGGGAAGGCAGCAGGTATGGGACCACCAAGGTGGCCTCTGGTAGGCCCCTGGCATCTCCAGAGAAAAGGTTGGTTGGTGACAGATGCGGTGGGAAGGTGGGGCAGCTCTCATCTTAACCACTTCCTCATGAGCCCTTCAGGTAGGGGGCACAGGGGCTGAAGGTTCTTGAGGAGGAAAGGGTGAGTGGGTTTTCTCTGCACATGAGGGGTTGATGAAGGAAATCAGGGCAATGGCCTGGCAGCACTTTGAGGGAGACCTGGCTATGGTCATGGTGGGGGCAGTCCTCATGCTGGATGCTGGACCAGGCCCTGGCCCTCAGCTAGTGGCTCTCAGCCTGGCCAGGTGAGGATACAGCAAGAGACAAGGCCTGGGAGCAGAGGGTGACCCAAGGCGCTACCGTGGGTCTGCGCATGAGCTGTGGCTACTCCGGACTGAAGTCAGCCCCACTTATGACTGATGGTCTGACTTGTTAGAATGTCCTGCTTATGTGAGAGTGGACCTACGCAGTTAGGGCAGCACCTTTCATCCCATGCACCACGAGAACTTTTAACACATGCAGTACCTGTGTAGTCAGGGGCACTGACCTCTTTCACTCAGATTGTCAAACAGAAAAGTGACAACAGTCTCACAATAGCTGTCAGTGTGAATGACTCAAAATTGTACCTTTTTTTGTCAGATCAGCAAAAACCATATTTTTGGGTGTGCCTCAGAATTTCAGTGATCAGTTTCTGTGGGCCTTGAGGTGAACAAGGGTGAAGCTGCCGTGTTAGAGAATAGGGCTGTTGTGCTCTCCTCTCCATGCAGACAGATGGGATGCCAAGCAACACGTTCATTAAACAGCAAGGAGAATCCACAGCTGTCCCAGGGCTCGAGGCCTGCGTGTACGCAAGGTCGCTTGCTCCCTTTAAAACTGCTAGAACAGCTTGTCCAAGACCCTGGCTGTTTAGAATCTAGCCAAATGGTGGATTTATATGCTTTTATCCTTGTATTACTTGACCATCATAATATACATTATATCCACTGTAAAGAGCTTTATCTGTGCTTCTGGAAACAAAACCCATTCTGAAGTCTGTCCTTTCCCCATCACACAGGACCCGCGGCGTGTACATAGGTCAGAACGAGACGGCGGTCAGCACTCAGTGACTTGTCCCTACCAGGGTCTCTCATACCACCTACCACCAGAGTTAGTTGCTCTGGTGTGTTCGTACAGTGACCTGCACAGGACAACCCGATGACATGCTCCTCAAAAGATGGCCCTATGTACAACAGCGAGGCTCTGGGGAGAGCGTAGGTACCCTGGAAGGCAGCTGGAAAGCTTCCACTGAGTCTGAACTTGGCCAGCCAGCAGCTCACAATGGAAGGCATTTTTCTAGGAGCACAGAGAAAAGCTGGTTTCAGATGAATCTCCTGTCATCTGGGCAACATATCTGTGGCCCTATTGGAAAACACAGAGAAGGTGCATTCCTGACTGTGAATTCTAAATTGGCAGGGTGGGGAGGAAAGAAGGGCTGACAGTACGAAGGGGGTTGGCTGGTGGCTCAGAGGCCCTGATGGAGCAAACTGTTGGAACAGAGACCACAGGAAAGGAGCTGCTCGCAGGGAGGGATGCTTGGATGTACATTTTAGAGACCATTAGTCATTTGTCACAAGAAGGCACTGACCATGGGCAGCTACTGAGGGGCATAGGTCAAGTTCATTGCAAGAGAGGAGGCTGAGGAAGAAGCCAAGCTGTGGGAAGGATCACCCACATGGTCAGTGTGTGTTGTCCTGCATGGGTGCCTGGAGGTGGGGACAAGCCCGTCTTTAGTGGACACTGGCAGTGTGGTCTGATGGCTGGGTGTCGAGGGCACTGGGCTGGGGTGCCCATGAGGAGGAAGATACAAGCTCCACCTCCAAGCTCTGGTATGTGGTGTGTGGGAGCTGGGGGGGGGGGTGCGGAGGGCGGGTTGCAGGGGACAGTGGGTCTCAGTAAGGGCCAGTGGGGTGGTGCTTCCCATCCAAAAGGGCTGGGATCGCAGGAATTTGGCTGAAGGCTCTGAGTTTCAGAGCACCCAGAGTTGGGGGCAAGAGATAGGGGTCCCCTGAGCTTCCACTGCTGAGAAAGAAGATAAAGGACAGACCAGGGTCATTTTCTGTGGCCTCGTAGAGCAAGTTCAGATTCCCTCCGGCCTCCAGGGCAGTGTGTAGGGCGGGGGTTGCTGGTCTTCCAGCCAGGAGGTGGGGGCTGACAGGAACCAAAGCAAGCACTTGGTAGCTCCCCTTAAATCCCAGTGGTGTGCAGGCTGTGTCCCCCTTGAGGGTTCACCTGAAGCTGTGCATGGTAAGGGAGGGGGACAGATGCTGCCTCTGTGGGGCCGGGAATGTGTGGGGAGATGGTGAGAAGGCCCGGTTTCAGGCCTCGGGCAGGGGGAGTGGGTGCTGTGTGCGGAGAGGATGCAGCTCTTGGAGTTCAGGGTACTGGGCGGCCTGGCTCCCCTTTGTCTCCTACTGTGGGACTTGGCAGGAAGCTGGAATTCCAGCAGCTTCCAATGGGTGGATTTTCAGCCCCATTCTCAGGGCTGCGGAGGAGGGGGCAGGCAGAGGCCTAGAGAGCCAGCTGGGTGCCTCTCCATCTTCCTCCTGCTAACAGGATATTCTCCTTGTTGCTGAGGGAGGCTGGTGGTCAGGAGCTGCACCGGTATGACAAATGCTCCCATCTCTGGGAAGTGCTAGGGGCCGGAAGTGTGAGACACGAGGTCCTGAAGGGGAAAGGATGCAGCCCAGACCTGGGTTCTGTGACAGTGCAACCATTTATTTTATAAAAATACCACCTCCCTGCCTCAGCTGCACTTGAGTCAGGCATGTGGACTGGTGGTTGGCCCAGCCAGTTCACTGGGTGGTGGAGGGGCCGACACCTTCACTGAGGGAGGCCCTGGGGGAGGCCTTGCCCCTCGACCCTCACCATGTCTGCAGGTCCAGTGTCGTAGCCCAGCTTCCTCATGTCCTTGGTGACCACGTTGAAGAGGAGAGTGACAAAGCCCTTGGAGCAGACGCGGGTCACTGGGGACAGAAGGGAGCATCAGCAGGGCTGGGGCAGGAATGGCCAGGCTGCTCTGGGCATCTGTCCCAGGGGTGTCTCCTGTGAAACAGGGATGACAGGGCCTGGCCTGTACTGGCCGGGAAGGGGAGGAGCTGTTCTGGGGCAGACAGACAAGGTAGACCCCCCCATGTTCCAGCCACACCTGTTCCTGGGTGAAGCTCTGAGAAACTCTGGCCCAACTGTTGCAGCCTGGCCTTCCTGGCACCCATCCCATCTGTCTCCAGGGGGTTCGCCCAGTTGCTCCCAGGCTCCCACCTGTCTGGGGGTGGGAGAGGGGGGGTTGGGGGCTCCAGCTTTACCTTCCCGGCCTTCGCCCTGAGCCACCACCTTGGGGTCTGTGTACTCGGGCCGCCGCCCCATGAACCAGCTGGAAGACAGGAGAATAGCAGGTGAATTCGGCCATGGCCCTGGGACCCAACAGACGGACACTAAGTGTGGGCTTTCTCCTGCATCAGGAAGCAGCAGCTCCCCTGCCCCGCCATCCCTAGGCTGGGCCCTGCAAAGAAGCTTCCCCCAGCATCCTCCCTCTGCCTGTCTAAGGCCAGGCACAGCAGACAGAGGTGGTGTCTGTCAGAAGGCCTGCAGGCCCCTGTAGCTCCCCCACACACTCGGAGCTGGATGCCAGCTTTCCCATCACAGCCAATCCTCCCCGGCCTTGATTCACCAGGAGTGAGGGCTGAGGAGACTTGGGGCAGGAGGGGGGCAGACGCACATCCTGAACCCAGCTGGAAATAACCAGAGAAGATGGCAGCTGAGGTGGGGGTGGGGTGGGAGATCTGGGGCCAGTGTGATTCCACGCCCCCCCACCCCCACCTCCTTGGGAGAAGGCCCCATCCCAGAGTCCACCAAAAGGGGCCACATCTAGGCCTTCCACTGTGTTCTTAATAGTGTGAGATCCAGGGCAAGTTACTTCCCATCTCTGAACCCCAATATTCTTGATACTAATAGAGATAATAATGGTACCTACCTCATGGGCTCTGAGGTGGAGCTACTTTGTCAACTGCCACAGAAAGTGTAAGCCTCACTTACTATCTGGGATTCTTATTCTGGGGCACACCAAGGACGGGCCTGCTCCATGTGACCAACACCAGGCCCCGCACCAACCATAGTGCTCTGGCTCCCCTGCCGTCTCCCTTCCCCTCCAGGAGCCCATGGAGGCCACTGGTCACAAGGCCCCCACAGGGGCCTCCCTGCTGTCCCCACCCCTCTGGCTCCAGACCCCAGGGAGCCGGGCAGCTCCCTCTGGAGCATGGCCTGGCCCTGGCCTCTGACACACACACTGAGCTGGAAACAAACATGGGGCACTATTCCCAGCTGGGTGGGTCAGGCAGACTCGGGCTTTGTCCCCAGGCCACCTGCTTTGGGAGTTACACGGGCAGTGCAGGTGGGCCCCTGGGTGGCTGGGGGGCCTCCCATGTGGAAGGAGCAAGCCCGGCATGACCCCAGTGAGGCACAAAGAGTGGCTGTAGCTACTGCTGATGGGCTGGGGCGGGAGAAGAGGCAGACTTTTCAAGGGACAGTGTTCCAGGTGAGGGCACAAAGCAGGGAAAGACCTGGCAGGCTGCGGAAACTGAGGCCAGGGAGAGGTGAGTGGGGAGAGGGCACGAGGTCAGGGAGGCAGAGAACACGGGGGGGCCTGGAAACCTCACTGAAGTTAATCTGAAACGAGAGATGTGCCTAAGTAATTTCTAAAGTTGTGTTTTGGGAAAACCTTTTTTGTTGCTGTGTGAAGACTAGATTTGGAGGTACGGTCATAGGCTGAATAATGGCCCCAAAGATGTCAGGTCCCAGTTCCTAGAACCTATGAACGTGACCTTAACTTGGGGGGGAAAAAAAGGTCTTTGCACAGGTGATTAAGGCAAGGCTCTTAACCTGGGAAGATTACCCTGGGTCATCCAGGTGCACCTTAAATGACGCTAGAAATGTCTGTAGGAGAGGCAGGTGCCATGTGACCACAGAGGCAGAAAGGCAGTGATGCGGCCATGAGCCAGGGAAAGCCTTGGACACCAGAGGCTGGGGGGGATGCTCCCCTGGAATCTGGAAGAGGGGGTACAGCCCTGCACACCTTGGTTACAGCCCAGCAGTGCTGACTTTGCACTTTGGCTTTCAGAACTGGGAGAAAATCACTTTGTTGTTTTAAGCCATCAAGTGTGTGATAAGTTGTTACAGTGGCCACAGCCATGGCAAAGTGACCCTGCACAGAGGAAGGGCCCCTGGGGAGGCAGTGGGAGAACAGAGAAGGGGGAGCTACAGAGAGCCTGGGATGGGGGAGGGGCAGGGATTGTGCCCTGAGCAGATGGGGCAGCTGGAGCTAGCTACCCCGTGGCCTCCAGGAACCCTTGTTCGGGAAGATTTTGTCACCAAACTGCCTTCACTCATCAGACCTCTCCCCAGTGTCTGTGACCCAAGAACATTCAGCCTAACCCAGGTGAGAGCTGCCAGGAGGCATTGGCAATAACCTGGACCGCTTTGTAGGCTCCGAGGTCTAAATTCCTCAGCAAGAGAGTCCTTTCCTTGAGGGAAGCCCAAAAGCCTTCCCTCCAAGCTGGAGGGTGCGCAGCAGTGCCAGCACCTGGGCCAGGGTGGCCAAGGGGACTCCCACAGGCCTAACCCCCACCCCACCAGATGGGCACTGTGCCTGCTTCCCCAGCAGCCCCTGGGATGGAGGCTGTCACCTCCAGTTTACGCTGGCCCAGGGCATCTAGCTAATAGGCCCCTTCCCATTGGGGTGGCCTCTCAGAGGGGCTTCTAGGGGCAGTAGGCATCCAAATTGTCCCCTCCCAAGGCCTCACAACTTGGTGAGGCTTCCTCAGTTCAGGCCCAGTGCTGCCCCCTGCCCAGGTCTCTCCCTGATACTGGCCAGGCCTGCAGGGGCTCTGTCAGCTGCTGCTCTGGAACCCAGGGCCCCTCTCTTTCCCCTTAGCTAGCGGTTTCTGGCTGACCTGCGGGGGAGCAGCAGTGGCTTGTAGTCCTGGATCAGTCAGCCAGAGCCTGGCTGGCCCTCCCTCTGCTACTTGCATGTGCTGAGAGGCAAAAGGCCTGAGGCTCTGTCTACCTGCCCCCCTTTCCCCTTGCTCACCACATCCGAGCCACACCCACCCCCAGCCACTCCTAACAGGCTAAGTTCACGCTGTCTTGAGGGCCTCGCACAGGCTGTTCCCTGTGCCTGGGGCGCTCTTCCAGGACTCCCAGCTGGCTCCTGACCTCAGCTTAGTCTCTGCTCAGATTCACCCTGGATTCACCCTCATGGAGGCTCCTAGGTGTAAAGGCACTTACCACCTGACCGACAGAAGGCTGTATTATGATCATTATTGCTGTTCCAGGTTATTTGGTTCTTATTGCCGTACCCTCTTATATCCTACCATTTCAATGCCACATGATGTCGTGAGTACATTCCACTCTGACAAGAGTTTTTCTTCCATCCTGACACAAAGACTTAATGGCACAGAGTACAATTGCCCAGCCTTTTGCTGCTCAAATGGTGCCCGAGGGGAGGCCAGTTTCTCTCAGTAACTCCACAGAACTCGTTTCCGTTTGTCTCCCAAAGTGGCAGCAGCTCGAATACCGATAGGGTCACTGGCAGAGTGAGGGGTGGATGCAACCTCCCTCTCTCCACTCTGACTACCTAGGTCAGAAGGCAGGGTTGGGGTGTCGGGCAAAAGCCTCACCTTGTAAACTTTTGCAGTGTGGATGTAGATTCTGGAACAAACATGGGGATGGTCCTTTTATGCCTGAAACAAATATTTTTGCAGACAGATGTGCTGAGTAACAGGCGATGGAATTCTCTGTGCTGGGGCCCACGGCCAACTAGGCTGGCCCCCTGGCTGTGGCCACGTGCCTGGGCTCGGCAGACACAGTGGACCGGGCCCAACCTTGAAGAGCTCAGTCTAGGGTTTAGTTTCTTTTCAGGGATCAAAAGAATGTCAAAGGTCACAAACCTCAAAGCTAAGGTCCCAGCCCCTACTGTGTCCCTCAGAGAGACCTCATCCTCTTCCAAATGTCCTAATGCTCTGCCATCTTTGAGGCCCAACTTGGATGCCCTTCCTCCAGGAAGCCTCTGACAAAGCCTACCCCCACTGTGGTCACCTGCCCAGACCAGCCTCCTCCTCAGAGCCTGGGGTCCTGTCCTTCCCCCCGGGACCCTCTCTCCCAGGCATCCTGCACCTTTGGCTCTAACAGTGACACTCAGGGCAGATACGCAGTCCACGGCTGGTCCTCCTCCTCCCCCTGCCTTCTCTGGATGAACACCTGTCTTCCAAGGCCGGTTGTTCTTGGCCCTCCTCTGGGCCCCAAAACACTCTTGTCTATGCCCTGTTAACGTGCCTGCGAGAGCTGTCTCTCCCCTTAAGTGTGTGACTCTGGGGCTCCTGGGGGCTCCTCATGGACACACATGGCTGGCACACCTGTGTCCTCTGACACCAACAGAGCTGGGCACAGGGGGCACTGGTGAGGGCTTGCGGGACATGGAAGAGGGGAAGAGATGAAGGAATGGGTGTCTGAACCCTGGGCCCTGACTGCCTGGGACTCCCAGGATGGCCCAGCATGCCCCACTGGGGCTCTAGCACCCACACCTGGCTTGTGGTGCTTTGGTGGCAGCAGGAACCTCACCCACTTGGGTACCCTTCCATATATGAGCCGCACCCTTACCAGTGGGGCATGTGCTAGGCTCCTGGAGCACCTAGCACATGCCCAGCCTAGAGGTGAAGTCTGTCCCAGGAAAAGCCCTGCTGGGGATTCCCAGGTCCTTGAGCCAGCATGGCCCAGTGAGGGATGGGCTGTGACTGGGAGAGTGGGCCAGAGCGTGGCAGGGAGGACCTACCTGCCAGGGGAGAAAGGCACATGCACTGCCCCGTAGCCTCGGACCACGTCGTTCCCGAACACGTCCGGTCCGTACACACTGAGCACAATCTGTGGCCCTGGAGAAGGACAAGGTGGGGCTCAGCATGTGGAAACCCAGGGACGGTGTAGAGCACAGGAGGAGGAGGGTGCTCACAGCTCTCGGGCAGGGGCTTGCCAGAGCTGGGGAGACAGAGTACCCCTTTCGCACCAAGGGCTTCTGCCAACTGAGGACCCAGAGGGGTGAGGGGTGGGGTGGGGGGAACCAGAACCTGCTGGCCAGGCCCCTGGCTTGGCCTGGATGCCCCGGGGGTCACAGAACCAGGATGCTGCCCTGATTGTCATTAGACAAACAAAGAAGTGTCTCCAGAGGTGCCATTCAAGGGCGGGACCAGCCGTGAGCTGTGCTGGGAGCCTGCTCTTGGGAGCTTCCTTTGTGATGGAAGCAGTCAGATTTAAGCAAGTGACACCTGGGTGAGGGGCTGGTTTGGGGTTATCTGTGGGAAAGCTCAGAGAGAAAGCAAAGGCCCTCCATGCACTCTCCTTTAAAATATTAACCATTACATCTGTTCCGAGCAAGGCATTTCAGGTCCTTTCATCTACATCTGGAGGTGTCCTCCAGATGCAGGGGAGAGATCATTGCTCCAGGCAACAGGCCAGGCACCAGCCTCAAGCAACTCCCTCCCTCCAGTGCGCCTGCCCCCTCCTCTATAGGACACTCAAAAGAGGAAATCCTTGTTCCGTAGTTGTCAGGGATGGTCTGCACACTTCCTGTAGCTCCTTCCAAGGTAACCGCTATTCTGAATTTTATGAAGCCATCTAAGGTCTCACTGACAAAGAATGCAGCCCAAACAAGTGGGTGCTTTGGGTTCTACCCATGTTTTTAGACTTTATATAAATTAAATTATGCAGTGTATTTTTGTATCCAACTTCTTTAATTCCACATATTTGTGAGACTCATTCAAGTTGTTTCACACACAGAACTTCGCTTGTTCTTGGTGCTGGACTACATCCATCCTCTGGACAGACTGCAGGACTTGGCCTGTCCCATGCTGAGGCACACATGAGCTGTTCCTCCTCCAGGGCTCTCACAGATGCTGAGGCCAGGGACACTCTGCTCCTCTTGTACAAGCTCTGGTCAGACATGTGCACGTTTCTGTTAGGCATATACCCAAGGGAAGCACCAGGGTTTGCATACATTTAGTCTTAAAGGATAATGAACACCCCACCCCTCTGCATCCTTGCTGGAGCTTGCTGTGCTCCACATAATTTGAGCTGTTCGGGGGAGTGAATGGGCAGCTCACTTTAATTTTCATTTTCCTTGATTGTAATTGTTCTTACTAAAAACAAGAGACCTTGTCCTGTTTCTCAGTCACTTGGAAGTGCTTGCTCAAGTCTCTTGCCCCTTATTCTTCTCATGGACTCATAATGTGTGTGAATTCTATTGCTTGTCTTTTCTCCCTTAATGCCTTTCCATGAACAGAAGCCCTTAACTCTAACAGTCAAATCTATGGATGTTCTTTAAAGTTTTCCCTACCCTGACATTGTGGCTCTTGTGTCTTCCTAAGGCTAACTTTGCTTTTCACATCCACCTTTATATGCCCATTGGGGGTTAATTTTTGTGGATGTCTACTGTGAAGTCCAGATCAGGTTTCATTTTTCCCCTGTGTGCATCCAGTTGTCCCAGAACCATTTATTAAAAAGACTCTCAAGCCCTGGCTGGTGTGGTTCAGTGGATTGAGCTCTGGCCTGCGAACCAAAGGGTGGCTGGTTTGATTCCCAGTCAGGGCACATGCCTGGGTTACAGGCCAGGTCCCCTGCAGTAGGGGGCACACGAGAGAGAGAACCACACATTGATGTTTCTTTCCATCGCTTTCTCCCTCCCTTCCCCTCTAAAAATAAAAAAGATTTTAAAAAAAGACTCCCAGATACACACACAGAAAAATAAAACTCTCCTGCTGCTCAGCAGTGCCCCTTGGTCACAAATCAGCTACACAGGTGCAGGTGTGGGGTGCTCTACAGGTCAGCTTGTCTATCCTTGTGACAAAATGATACTTAGTTATCGTGCTTTATAATTAAAGCTTGGTATCTGGTAGAGTGATAATACTATAAATAATTTATTTTTGAAATATTGTCTATTTTTTAAATGAAATATTCTATTTATAGAAAAGCAACTGATTCTTGTATGTTAACCTTATAAATGGCATTCATGCCAATGTATTAATTCTAATAGTTTATTTGTAGCTTATTTTGTAAATTCTACATAATCACACCTGTGAATAATGAGTTTTGTTCCTTTCTAATTTTTATACTTTTTATTTGTACAATATCGGTCATAGCAATCATCCCCATCTCAGAGGGCAGATCTTTCGACAGTTAACTAAAAAAGTGATGTTTGCTCTGTTTTTTGTAGCTGGCCTTTATCAGATTAAGGAAGTTCCTCTCTAGTCCTAGTTTGCTAAGTGTTTATCATGAATGGATGCTGAATTTTATCACATTTTCTTCATTTATGGGGATCATCATGACTTCTTTGTGATGTGGTAAATCACACTGGTTGATTTTAGATGTTATCCAAAGCTTTGTATTTCTAAAATAAACACTACTTGCTCATTGTCATCTTTTGTATCCTGCTACATGCAGTTTGCATTTTTGTCTGGGAGTTCTGCAACCATGTTCAGAGTCTGGAATGGTTGGGAGCTAGGCTGCAGTCTCTGTGGGGTGGTCTGCCTCCAACTACTTCTTCCTCATCATAGGGCACAGCTCTCTGAAGTCTTGACCCACATCAGAAGGACTGACCTGAGGCCCTCCACCCAGCCCCTGCTGGAGTTCTGAGCACTAAGTCCTGTGCCCTGCGCCCAGAGAGGCCATCAGACGTCTGGAGCTTCCTCTTAGTTGCCTCTGTTGGATTGGTTTTCTCATAGAGGCTGGCCTGGTAAATCACTACTTTGCTAGCTGTCTGATGCCCTCAAGTGGTTGGGTTTTTTGTTTTTGCCTTTTAATGTTTTATTTGCCTCTCCTAGCTGTCCTCAGCAAGAGGAAGTTGGTTGTTATCAGTGCCCCATTCCAGGAAGCCTGTGGAGTGTCTTACTGATGCAGAATGACAGGACAGTGAGCCCTGCCCAGGGGAACCACCAGGCAGCCCCTGCTCCAGGCCTTCTGTACCCAGTAAGCCTGGGCTGGTCACATGCAGCAGAAAGGCCTGGACTATGAAATCAAATGATCCTGAAATCAATCCATGCTCAGCTATTAGGTGTAAAGCTGAAGGCAAGTGGCATCTTTTTGAGTGTTTCCTAACACAAGAAAAGAAATGGAGAGTAACCTATCCTCCAGATAGGATCCGGGAAGCTGGACAAGCCCATGCAGGGAGAGCATTCATAGCTCCTATAGAGCTAACCCCAGGCTTTGCACACAGTAGGTGCTTGAGTGAAAGTAAAAAATAACTACCAGACAAGGTAGAAAGTAAATATTGCAAGCAACAAAGCCTTAGGGAAGGTCAGAGGTAGGATGTGGGAAAACATCCTGGGCTGGGGGAATGGCATGAACCACAGCTCAGAAGAGGGGATGTGAGGGACTTGCACAGGAGGATCAGGTGGCTTGGTTTTGCTGGGGTGCACCACGTGATGGAGAGCTGAGACCTCAGGGTCAGCTCTCCAGGTCACTGCAGCTCCAGACACCAGACTCTGCCCTTCCCAGGCACGGAGCCATCCACGCCTTCAGGCAGGGCCTCACCTGATGCACTCTGAACTTCCAAACTGTCCACTGCCTAGCCTGGCAGTGAACTAGGGTGGCAGGAGGAAGACATGGAGGGAAATGGTCAGGTGGTGCGAACATGTTATAAGGCTGGGGCAAGGGCCCCAAGCCCAGGTAATGGGCGACCAAGATCTGACGTCGGTGAGCAGGATGAAGCTGAGACTGCCCTGGGGTGCCTCCCCCTGGTTCCCGCAGGGCCCCAAGACTCACAGCCAAAGGGGTTGGTGCTTTTAAAGGTGATGTCAATGGGGAAGTTCCACACCAGCGCATGCCGCACATCATGGCTCTTAGATGTGATCTGGGAGATCCCCTCCTCCAGACCCTGTGAGGACAATGACACTGACAGCTAGTGTCCAACTCCAGGCAGTCACACTCCCCTTTCCTGGGCAGGAGGGTGGGAGGGCTGTTTTCTTCATTACTTTCTGCCAAAACACTGACTTCCAAACAAAGGGCACTGAGAGGTACAGGAGCAGCTCCTAGGTCTTTTAATACTACCTTTAAGAGGCCACCTCTGCCTGGGTGTGAGAACTAATCCCCACTTGCCTTCCTGAAGGAGGGGCCCCAGCAGGTTGTTCCTCTCCTACAGCCCCAGCTTTACCCAGACCCTTCCCATCGGCATGCACGTCATTTTCTCCATCACAAGGCAACACTCGCTGACCCTACCTCTTCCTCCACCCATCAGCCTGCACTTGCCCGCTTTTAGAGCCAGGCTCCTTGCAAGAGTTGTCAACACTCACTGACTCCAATTCCTTTGTTTTTCTTTCACGAACCCACTCTAGTCTGACTACTGGCCTCCAATCTATCAAAGTGTTTTTGTAAATGATACCAGTGACCTTGGCATCTGTGGTTACTTCTGTTCTCATTTTATTTGACTCACTAGCAGCATCTGATAAAGCTAGTCACTGCCTGACATCCTTCTTCCACCTGGTTTCTAGGATACCTCATGTCTTTGGGTCTTTCCTCCCCCCAGAGGCCCCTGCTCTATAGGTCTTGCACATCCTCCTTTGAGCAGAAGTGTCTTGAGGCTCAGCCTTTGGATGCTTCTCTGTCTGCACTTGGGATCTCCTCCGTTTCTGGGCCTTCAGTGTGGTCTGTGTGTTTACGATTCCTAAGTTCATCATCTTCAGCCTGGTCCTTGCCCCAGCTCCACTGCCAAGTTCTCCCAAATCTGCTCTATCCACAGTCTTCTCACTGAACTCTATTTCCAAATGCTTAGGCTGAAAAGCCTGGCATTATTCTTAACCTGTCTTTCTCATATGCCCTACATCTGTCCAACAGGAAAACCTGTTGGCTCCATCTTCAAAATATACTTGAAATCCAACCACCTTCCCACTGCTTCCCCTTGTCTACAATGCCATCTTCTCCCACCTGTTTATAATCGATGGTCTCCCTGCTTTGGCCCTTGCTCCCCCACGGTCTACTCTGAACTAAGAAGCCAAAGGGATCCTTTAAATACACAAATCAGATTCCCTTTTCTCTCTGCTCAAAACTCTTTGAGTACCATCCCACCCCATGTAAAGGTCATGGTCCTTATTCTGACCTACCATACCCTCTAAGATCTGCCTGTGACCTTTCTATTTCATCACCAACCACTCTTCTTGCTCACTTTGTTCACTGGCCACACTGGTCTTCTCGAGTCCTCAAACACACCAGGCTCACTCTTGCCTCAGGGCCTCACACTCTCTGTTCCTTCTGCCTGACACATTCTTACCACAGGTTCCATATGGATCATGCCCTCCCTTCCTTCAGGTCTTTACTCATTACCTTCCCAGCGAGGCCTTCCCTGACCACCATATCTAGATTCCAGTCTCTCTCATCCATCCCATCTCCCCGTCCTAACTTTACTTTCTCTGCAGCCCTGACTCCTGGCTAACATACTAGAATGTTTACTTACTGCGTGACTCCCAGCAAGAATGTATACTCCAGGGAGACAGGGACTTCTGTCTGGCCTTGCTCACCACTGTATCTATCACCAGCACCCAGAATGCTCTTAATAAGCAGTTATTCAGTCAATGGGTAGGTGGAAAATAAGTATTGTCATCTTAATTGTACAGATGAGGAAACAGGCTCAGGAGGTTAAATAAGTTGGACCTCTGTGTGTTCATCTGCTGTGAGGATTAAATAAGAGCTCTGCAAACAATATGGTGTGGTCCAGGCTGAAGCTGTCCTGAAGCAAAGGGACTGTTCCTTGGGAAGTCTTGAAAGGAGAGCTCCCGAGTCCTCCCCACAGGCTGAGGATGTCAGCCAGCAAACTGGCCCAGAGTGTCTACAGCCCAGTCATGCCCAGGTGGGCATTCTGGAGCCTGTCTGCAGATGCACTGCCCATACATCTGTTTGCCGCCACGTGCAAGCTCCCAGGATAGGGCATGTGAGTGAGCCCAGCCCTGGGGGAGAGAGAATCGAGCCCCACTCCAGCTTCACTGAGAACGAACTCATTTTGGGTCCCCTCTGAACTCGGTATCTACTTTTCAAATGTTTCTGAACTGGGAGGGGAAGGAGTGTGTTCAGCACCTCCAGAAACTCCAAGTCATGAAGGCCGTGAGGGAGGCCAGCTTACCGCAGTGGGGGCCCAGTCATGACCATACACAAAGCAGTACTTGCAGTAGAGATCATCGTGCTCAGGGAACTGTGGAAACAAGCACACACAGCTTCTGTGTTACAGGAACTCATGCTGAGGCCAATGTGTTGGCTAGGCAGGTACAGCCAGTAGTGATTCTGAACACAAGACACCTGGGCTGGGATGTGAGCAACAGCCACAGATGTGAAAGTGGAGTTCAGAGCTGGGGCTCAAGCTGTAGGAGTCCAAGGGACAGTCCAGAGCTGCTGCTGTCCGCAGGCCTTTGCACAGGCTGTCTTCTGTCAGATATGCCTTTCCCATTCCTTCATCTAGCACAACTCTGCCCATCCTCCAAGACCTACCCTTCAGGGGGATTGCCCTAAGTTCCAAGCTGTCTTGAGGGCCCTCTTCCTGCTCCTTCAGCCCCTGGTGCTTGCTTCCATCAAAGCATTTGCCTGTGTTCACTCTTGTTAATAACACCATTAGACTGTGAGCAAGGAACAGGCATGATGACTGTCTGTGCCCCGGTGCCTGATACAGGGGTGGACACAGAGGAGATCTAAGGAAATGGTGTGGAACTGAAGGTCTGAGAGCCCATGGTGCTGCCAGGACCCAGCTCCTGTGCACAGCTGCAGCTGAAGGCCTGAAGAGTGGGAGGGGCCCAGAGCAGAGGGGCAGGCAGATGGGAGTGAGATGGGTGCTTAGAGTGCACACATAAGACCCAGCCCAGCCCAAGTTTAATAAACTTTTCCCAGACGAGGGTCCCAAAAGCTCTAAAGTGAGCATCCCCCTGACCTCACTCCGGAGCTGCTTGGCCCTACCTGGGTACTCTGTCAGAACACGAGGAGCTCCTCACACAACCTGAAAGGGCAGTGCAGTGAAACTCTGGCGTTACAAAGACCTGGCTTCAAATCCCAGTTTTGCCACTTTCTTTGGGCAAATTTTCCCATTTGTAAAATAGGCACGCCAGTAATACCTACTTCACAGGGTTGTTGTGAAGACTGGACGAGCAGTGCTGAGCACAGCGTTTGGCACACAGCGAATACTTGCTGAAACTTAAAAAAATTATATATATGTAAATAAATGATTCTTATAAAGTGTAGGAAGAGTAGCATACCCTCGCATCTGACAGGCACATCCTCCCTGGATCATTCCAGGACACTACCATCGTTGGACAAGATTAACCACATCATCTCCAATCTAACTCAAATTCAGGATCTGAGAGTTCGGAGTGTGGGGCAATCACTGCGCACGCCATGCGGCGCAGACTCCTCGGACTCCATCAGCTCCGGCCGCGCCTAGGCTCCGCCGGTTCAACCCACGTTAGGCTCCTCAGTAAAGTGCGCACGATCTGAGCCGAGGGCCACAACTTGGCCGAGTGTGGCCTCGGTACTAGGTCAATTTCTCGATGTGTTTCCACACGCGCACATCGGGGTTAAGGATTTCTAGCAATCTTGAGCCAAGCTTCTCAAATACTGGTTCCCCTACCCCGCCTGAGGAATGACACGCGTCTTTGGGGCCAAAAAGCAGCCCGTGAAGTTGCGGGACTGTCCTGGGGGAGCCTGAGGTGCCCGGGCAGGGACCATGGCCGCTCACCTGGGCGCTCTCCACCTGCCCGTTGACCATGAGTAGAAAGACGCTGGGGCCCACGGCCGCCATGGTAGGTGGCACACCGGGTAAACTCAGGTTGCGCGCGCATCTACTAGTTGGCGCCCTAGTTGCCCTGGAAACAGACGGCGTGGCACGTGGGACATGTTTCCTGGAAGCGGGAACTTTGCGAAGGCGTGTGCCCGTGGGTGGCGGTGCGCAGGCAGCCAGTGGCTCTTCCTCTCAATGGGACTGCTGGAACTGTATGCGAGGCGCTGGGCGAGGGGGTGGACCCAGGAAGTAGAGTTTAGCCCGGTTGCACCCCGAGGCGCGTCCGACTCAGGCAAACCCTTGAGAAGCCAAGTGCTACAGATTGCCCTTGGACACGCGATGTCGCTGTGGCGCAATCGCGGGGACGGCAATGGAAGGAGCCTGCTGAGCGTGGGTCGAGGGCCTCTGCTAGTCGGAGTAAAACCACCAGCGCTGGGAGCTCAGACGAGGGTCCCCGCCCCTGGGTTCTGAAAGAGTACCCAGGTGGGGCCAAGCAGCTTCCGAGTGAGGTCAGGGGGATGCTCATTTTGGAGCTTTTGGGACCCTCCTCTCAGGAAAGTTTATTAAACTTGGAAGGAACCGCAAGAATCCATAAAGCAAGCCACCGTTCCTGGGTGTGAAGCTGAGAAACAGGCCAATGGAGGGGGCAGTACCTGGCACCCCAGTCACCCAGCGATCAAGGGAAGAGGGTCTGAGAGTTCAGAGTGCGGACACCCACTGAGCAAGGTGAATGCTCCAAAACCCCCTCGGTTCTGTCAGGACGTTGCATAAGTAACAGTTGCTCTCTGGCTGCCCAGAAGGTCCTAGCTTCTGCTAACACATTCATCCAGTTGTCTCACCATGGTTTGTATTGCACATTTAATATTTATTACCTCTCCGTCCATCCACTCAGGGTCACCCAAATATTGTGCCCTGCCTGGCCATCCCCCCTATCTAAAGCCATGATAATGTTGCTGGACTCAGGGGAACCACTGCTCTGGCAAGGTAGATTTATTTACTACAGGATACAGAACCAAAGCTCTCTCTGTGGGAAGGGAGGTTTAGCCTTTGCTTACATACACTATTTGGTTACTTACCAGTTGATTTCTTCTTTGCAGTTGACTACATTTATCCTTTGAGTTTCTGTCAAATTCATTCTGTTAATAGCTGCTCTGTAAAATTCTGTGCTACATTTTAACAGTAGTCAAGAATAGCATTTAGTAAGAATGGCCCAGACCTTGAAATCCTTGCCCTGTCTAACTATTCCTCCCTGAGATTTTTTCACTCCACATTCTTGAGGGAATAGGAATGAGAGCCATCCCTCTGTAACTGGTTCCTACTGAACATGGATGGAGTGCGTGTTTGGACATGGAGCAGTGAAAGTCTTTGGCTGCCTGACTTATGAAAGCCTTGGGGCCCCCTAGGTTCTGGGTGTCCTGAGGACAGAAGGGCTTGAAGAGAACTCTACTCTAACAGGAGACATGTGTGATAAGGGGTGAGGCAGCAGCGGGAAGAACCAAGGAGATGGAGGAACTGCCACCCACGAACTCACACTCTGGTGGGGCTTCAATGAGCAAGATGGACCAGGGTGACAGCCTCCCTGAGGACAAAGGAGCCAGCAAGGGAGTGAAGGGGAGGTGCTATCATATTTGAATCTTTTCCCATAAAATTCAGGACACCAAGCCATGGTTTTTATTCAGGGGTCACCTATTGAGCTGCTAGGATCTGGGCAGGAAGTGACACTGTGGAGAGGGCAAGCCCAGTGGGTGAAGCCCAGTAACCCCAGAAGGGGAAGAGATACCAGATGTGACAGGTCTACACAACATGCAGTCGGCATCCCATGGTTTCTCAGCCACAATGACGCTTGTTGGTCGAGTAAAGAGCTGCACCTGCTAAGGCATCTGGGCCCGGGGTGGGAGGCTGGATACCGCCTTCTTCATCTGCTCCCCTGGGACAGTGCACCACAGAAAAGCCCCCTGTGAGACAGCAGGCTCTCCCAGGGGACATAAGCTCTGTGTGAGTACATGCAATCACACACACAGGGGAGGAGAATAAGGCCACACACATGAGGCCACCCTGTTCCGGCCCACACAGCACAGGGCCATCTGTGATCAGACATCCTGTTAGATACTGTCCCCCAGTTAGCTGGCTACACAGCTGCAGCTCAGAGGCAAATGTCCCTCTGAAAATCAGGATTCAGGGAGAAAGCACCACTCACCGGCAACCTCTTTGTCCCCAAAACCGACCGCATAGCAGGCACTGGGATGAGCCTTGAGAAGAGCAGATCACCTGAGGTATGTACAGCCTACAGTTCCCAACTCTCACTGACTGTGGCTCCATTACCCCTCGTCCCCAGTTTGGAAACAATAGGAGCTCAGGACTGAGCATGAAGACAGGAAAGAGATGCAGGCACAGGTTGTCATGAGACAGAAAAGTAAGGACAGTCAGCCATGCAGCAGGGGCTGCTCGCATGAGGCACCACCCTGCCTCACTTCGGTCCAGCTACAGATGCCCACACAGCACTCACCCCCTACTGCAGCCCCAGGTCCTGGCTCCTCTCCTCCTCTGGCATCTGGACCCCTAGAGCCATTGGGCTGAGACAGCCTCCCAAGGCTGGCCCCAGGTCCCAGACACATGGGCCTATGGGAGGCAGAGGACAGGCCAGGCTGCCTGGCTCACCTGCCACAGGGCAGACCCAGTCTGCTGAAAGCACGGCTCTGGGTGGTGTGGCCTCCCTGCAGCTGTCTCTGTCCCAGCCCACACTTGGCAGAGTGGTGTTCTGTTCCTA